>BROG01001875.1:0-24108 GCA_030159075.1 Atrina japonica | reverse complement strand
AAATTCCAAGATGCAACAAATTTCGTGTACAAAAATCTTTTCTTGGCAAAAAAAAAAAAAAGAAAGCAAATAATCTTATAAAGTTCATCAAGCAAGAAATCTAAGTCAGCTTTGAAGACCCAAATGTCTGACCGTTGTAAAAGTGTGTTATTTAACGAAGTCCTGTTGAAGGAGTCCTCTGTGGTCAGGTGGTTTAGAGTAAAGTGGTTCTGAGGATGACCTTTTACCTCTGATCAGCAATGGTTCTTCTACAGAAATGTTTGCATTTTTTTTCCAAATTTATAAGTGTTTATGGAAACTAATGACTTATGATGTCTCTATATTACTATGACAATGCATGTGAAGAATATTGATTTTCATTTGCTCTACACATCTAAAACTATTTCAAATAAATTATTTGACGGCAATATTAAGACATTTTTATTTGAATATGACTGATGACTCACAGTGGGTGTGACCAGTCGACAAGAGATGTTTACTCCTTCACAGCACCTGATCCCACCTTTAGATTTCCAGAGGTCAGTGTTTGTCCAATATTATTGTAGAGTCACAGCAGGTTTGACCAGTCAACAGGGGATACTTACTTCTCCATTATCCTGTTACCACCTCTGGATTTCCAGAGAACTGTGTTTGTCCAGTATTCACCAGATTTGTATATTGTATCCTGGAAATCCTGTAGATTTATACTTTGGTATCTGAGATTTTTATATATTTGTATATGTATCCTGGACATCCTGTAGATTTATACTTTGGTATCTGATTTTTTTATATATTTGTATATGTATCCTGGACATCCTGTAGATTTATACTTTGGTATCTGAGATTTTTATATATTTGTATATGTATCCTGGACATCCTGAAGATTTATACTTTGGTATCTGAGATCTGATATTTGTTTATGTAACCTGGACATCCTGTAGATTTATACTTTGGTATCTGAGATCTGATATTTGTTTATGTATCCTGGACATCCTGTAGATTTATACTTTGATATCTGAGATCTGATATTTGTTTGTATCCTGGAAATCCTGTAGATTTATACTTTGATATCTGAGATCTGATATTTGTTTATGTAACCTGGACATCCTGTAGATTTATACTTTCTGTGATTTTGTATATGATACATCGAATATATTCTTCCTGGTGCCTAGTGTTTGACATCTTCTATCTAGGCACAGTGCCAAGGAGATCAGATATTTTTATCTTGTCTCAAAAGATCGAGTTACAAATATCTGAGGCCAATCGCTGTGCATTCTTTGTAATTTGCTGTAAACATGTTGTGAATTTAAAAGTTTTAATTTTCTTGGGGAATTGAGATTAAGTTTTATACTGGTAGTTTGGGTATTAATTTTCTGATAATGATCAACTATTTCACGATTCCCCACAGCTTTACAATCAATATTGATCAAATTCTTCCTAATTACTGGGAAATTCCTAATTACCGGCTTCCTAAGCAAATTGACATTCTTTTAGTCACAAGTACTATAATGTTGGCAAATCACAAATTCTTCTTATATTGTAGCATTGCTGGCAAATTCTCTTTTTGTATGTCTGTCTATCTGTCTTTCTATCCATCCATCTGTCTATATGTCCCTCTGCCTGTCTGTCCATCTGTCTTTCTATCCATCCATCTGCCTGTCTGTCTATCTGTCCATCTGTCTGTATGTCCATCTGTTTTTCTATCCATCCATCTGTCTGTCTATCCATCCATGTCTCTGTATGTCCATCTGTCTGTATGTACATCTGTCTGTCTGTCCATCCATCTGTCTGTATGTCCATCTGTCAGTATATCCATCTGTCTGTCTGTCCATCTGTCTGTATATCCATGTTTCTATCCATCCATCTGTCTGTCTATCCATCCATGTCTCTGTATGTCCATCATCTGTATGTCCATCTGTCTGTCTATCCATCCATCTATCTGTATGTCCATCTGTCTGTATGTCCATCTGTCTGTCCTGCTGTCTGTATGTCCATGTGTCTGTCTGTCTGTCTGTATGTCCATCTGTCTTTCTATCCATCCATCTGTCTGTCTATCCATCCATCTGTCTGTATGTCCATCTGTCTGTCTGTTAGTCTGTCTGTATGTCCATCTGTCTTTCTATCCATCCATCTGTCTTTCCATCCATCCATCTGTCTGTCTATCCATCTATGTCTCTGTATGTCCATCTGTCTGTATGTCCATCTGTCTGTCTATCCATCCATCTGTCTGTATGTCCAAATTCCTGTATGTCCATCTGTCTGTCTATCCATCCATCTGTCTGTCTGTCCATCTGTCTGTATGTCCATCTGTCTGTCCTGCTGTCTGTATGTCCATCTGTCTGTCTATCCATCCATGTCTCTGTATGTTCATCTGTCAGTCTGTCTGCATCAATAATTTGGTTTAGGTGTTTTAATTTAAGCTTTGTTGTGAGAAATACAATGATTCACAGTTTGTCTTTATGTTCTTATTCGATCCTCTCAATCCAACATAAATGATTTATGAAATAAAACAAACACATATTGTAGGATCTGAAACATTCTGTGAGTAGTGCTAAAGCTTTCAATCGAATCGCTCCGCCCTCCGAGTAGTGCAAAGTACATTTTATTAAAGTATAAATGGTAATAAAGTAATCAGGAATTCTAAGCTTCATCCCGAAATCTACAAAATACAAGAGTTTTGTCTTTAAGTGGAGTTCAAAATGAATAAAGTAAATCTTTAATAGGAAAGTAAAAAGTACATTAAATATAGTAACGGGTCACTCATTATCCAGAGACGTGTTAATGTATGTAAGCCGGGACTCGATGGCAGACATCTTAAACTCATTTGAAACATTAACTACGATATCACTTAACATTCGCGCAGTTATCACAAATACCTGTATAACAGGAATTACTACTACGGTTATATAATATTTATAAACTAGCCAATCAGAACGAATATAAGCAATAAACACGTGTTTCTGTATTGACAAATAAATACACTGTCTCTAGCTCCCATATGTTCATTAACAGGTTACTAAATGTTTTGTAAAATCATTTCCTTATGTTTTACCCATTCTCCATAAACTGCAGCATTCTTCTGCCTTTGTCAGGTGACACCAGGTGCCATGGAGAAGTAGGCACTTAAAAACACCAAAGGAGTTATATATAGAATTTATTTCTGAATTTACTTAAAGATAGGCATCAACAAGAAGGCATAATTTTAAGTATCCCATGCCCTGGACCTGTTTGTTGTCAAGCAAAAGTTCTACCAAGCTAAGGGGAGATAACTTTAAGGTCAATATATAAACCCATAAAATAACCCCATTGATATCAGTAATTGTGATTAGATTTAAATCTGTTTCACAACTTTCTATGTTGTCATCTTGAGAGAGATATTAGAAATATAATTATGGATATACAATTTCCTTGAAAGTTGACAGCCCCCTTAACAGTCACTTTCAGACCATATTAGAGAGGTCTTAAACAGTAGAAAAAGAGCATACCACTCAGAAACTCAGGAATGAAAGGATTAAGAAAGTATAAAGCCCCCTTAAGGTTTCTATAGAGATGTAACTACCTCGCATCATTGTGGATTAGTCCAGTACTGACTCAGTCAACTGTCACCTGGCAAACATTATGTAAACTGAAAGTTGAAGTAATAAATCGTGATATTGATACAAAAGAAAAATAATAGAAATGGAAGGAAAATTTCCTCTGGACTAATAAGTGTTAACTTATTAACCCTTTCAGCCCTACAGACCACTTGTGTAAACAATAGAAAAGAGAGTTCCATTTATAAATATAGGGGTGAAAGGATTAACCTTGCATTAAAAAAGAAAAAAGAAATGTTTTTGTCGTCAGATAACGTTTTCCGTATTTTGTAATCTTCAAGATTCATAAATCAATATTCTTTGGTAATATATCAACAGAAATTCATCAGCATGGTGACAGTCTGAAGTTAGAACATTTGTGTTGACCACTAGAAGCTGTACAAACCATTTTCTGAAAGAAAAAAAGTTTGTATCTTTGTCTGTGTCTATTTTCACGCTATATCTCACAAATTTATTTCTAATGTTTTCTCCCTCTATCATTTACTCTGTGTGTCTCTAGTCCCTCATAGTACATGTAAAACAGATAAACTAATAGTTTATACAATCATCATGTAAAACAGATAAACTAACAGTTAATACAATTATCATGTAAAACAGATAAACTAATAGTTAATACAATTATCATGTAAAACAGATAAACTAATAGTTAATACAATTATCATGTAAAACAGATAAACTAACAGTTAATACAATTATCATGTAAAACAGATAAACTAAATAGATTAATACAATTATTATCAAAGAAATAAAACATATAACTAACAGTTAATACAATTATCATGTAAAACAGATAAACTAATAGTTAATACAATTATCATGTAAAACAGATAAACTAATAGTTAATACAATTATCATGTAAAACAGATAAACTAACAGTTAATACAATTATCATGTAAAACAGATAAACTAATAGTTAATACAATTATCATGTAAAACAGATAAACTAATAGTTAATACAATTATCATGTAAAACAGATAAACTAATAGTAATACAATTATCATGTAAAAACAGATAAACTAACAGTTAATACAATTATCATGTAAAACAGATAAACTAACAGTTAATACAATTATCATGTAAAACAGATAAACTAATAGTTAATACAATTATCATGTAAAACAGATAAACTAACAGTTAATCCAACTGTCATGTAAAAACATTATAAACTAATAGTTAATCCAACTGTCATGTTAAAACAGATAAAACTAACAGTTAATACAATTATCCATGTAAAAACAGATAAACTAACTAACAGTTAATACAATTATCATGTAAAACAGATAAACTAACAGTTAATACAATTATCATGTAAAACAGATAAACTAATAGTTAATACAGTTATCATGTAAAACAGATAAACTAATAGTTAATACAGTTATCATGTAAAACAGATAAACTAATAGTTAATACAATTATGTAAAACAGATAAACTAATAGTTAATACAATTATCATGTAAAACAGATAAACTAATAGTTAATACAATTATCATGTAAAACAGATAAACTAACAGTTAATACAATTATCATGTAAAACAGATAAACTGATAGTTAATACAATTATCATGTAAAACAGATAAACTGATAGTTAATACAATTGATAAACTAACAGTTAATACAATTATCATGTAAAACAGATAAACTTATAGTTAATCCAACTATCATGTAAAACAGATAAACTAATAGTTAATACAATCATCATGTAAAACAGATAAACTAACAGTTAATACAATCATCATTTTTCTTAGTATCTTTCTCCTAATTTTCTTTGAATTATCTGCAACACATCCATCCCCACCCTGTCTTTGTCGCTCTGTCTCTCTCTTTCTCTGTCTGTATCTCTGTCTGTATATCTATCTGTCTCTCTTTCTCTCTGTGTCTGTATCACTCTGTCTGTCTCTCTCTCTCTCTCTCTCTCTCTCTCTCTCTCTCTCTCTCTCTCTCTCTCTCTCTCTCTCTCTCTCATTCATTCCCTCTTTCTCTTTTTCATCAAAGTCACTAATTTCATTTCATTAATACTATTTTTTTTCTCATTATCTCAAGTCAATTTCTCTTTTCACAAGTTTCAAAGCAGGTTTGGTAGGCTACAGTCCCAAGGGTTTTACAAAATTCTCGTTTGAAGTTTTTCATGAAACCTTAATAGTCGCCTTGTATGTATTGATCAAACTTGAAAAATTTCTAATGTATATGGATTCAGAACTTAGGATATTATATGAAATCATTTGGTCAGATATTTGTCAATCACAATCTGTTTGTTTGTATACATTCTGTTATCCGTTTATTGGAACAAGTTCCGGAATTAATGTCACGATTTCATGATTAAGAACCATAATGTTTTGATTAGCGGAGATATGACAATTACATCATATTGTCTGCCGGTTTTAAATTATCATAAAGTATTATTCTTTCACCATTTTGTGAGATCAATTCTGTAGCCATTAATTTCAATACTGTGACACTAGCTAGACATTTCTTTTTAACTGCGGGGAATATATAACCAAAATTTGGATTGATTTGTTTCAGTGATGTTATAAGTGCTACCAATTTCAAGCTGTCGAAGCAATATAACAAGGGCAATTGAAGTGATATGCAATTTCTGCAAACATATGTACGCTAATGATATTTTTGCCGTCAAATCGAATTACAAAGGCTTTAATATACCAAATGGTGTTAACTGTGTAACTGAAGATTAATTATTAAAACAGCATTTATGTCAGAGGATATTTTTTATATTGGGAGAGTAGCAATCAACACACTCTCAAAGAGTACCAGGTATGTGATAAATCTAAAGTCAAACAAGTCTAAAAAGTAATTTTTTAGCAAAAAAATATGCCAAAAATTGTGAAAATTGCTCACCTAAATTGCTCAGATTCAAGGTTGTATTCCCAAACTATAATAAAATATGCAGTGACTTTCACACATCTTTTTCCCCCCCCCTTTTATCAGACATTTCCTGATACAGAATGTAGAATTTTACCTGTAATTCACAAAATTTAGTAAAACTTATTTGTTTACTTGCTCAAGTTATATAAGAAACTGAACATTAAGAAATCTAAAAGGAGCTTTTTTGTATCAATAATTATCCTGAAAAAAATTGGTGTATTAGATACAGAAACTTTTCATATTTATTCAAAATTTGCATGTTGATATTTATTGACTTAGCACATCTTAGATCATTATATATATATATATATAGTTCTTTCATTTTCAGTGAAACTAAACTTTGAACTCTCTGTGTGCCTGTAAGAGAAAGATTTTGATTTTTATAATGCATGCTGGGAAAACTATGCATTTTGTAATATAGTTGACTTTTGCTTCAAATGATATATGATCTATTCACCTTGAATGAAATGGAAATTTTCCTGAGATAACACTTGTGAAATTCAACTTCTGTCTCTCAGAGTGGCCTTTGTGGATAGTCAATGTAGCCATTGACTATTTTTTAAATTCATTAATTAATGCTGGCAACAAAATATTCTCTAAATTTATTGATAGTCTCAGATAATGAAAACAAACTTGAATTTAGTGAAACTGGCTACACGTACAAAGAAATTTTTCTTTTCAGATTTAGTCCTGGTCTTAATTACAGCAAGTGTGGGCATGTTAAAGAACCCTCACTGCTCAATGGCCTTAAGTGCCAAGCATAGGCCAAAATTTGAAACTCTTCACCGGCATTTGGTGACGTCTCCATATGAGTGAAAGATTCTCGAGTGGCACATTAAACAACAATACAACAACAACAACTTAATTACAAATTTTCAGCAAAAATAAATACTCAGAGAGATTTGTTAGTTATTGAGGGCCACATTTACATGGGAGAATAGGTGGTTCTCATACTCTGTTCTGTTCCTGTTGGAAATTCTGAGCAGGTTTGAGTAAGATAAGGAGTACTTGTAGTGTTCTTGTAGTGATTTTGTAATACACAATAATCGTACAATATTGTACAAAGAAATAAAAAACTTCAGTAGCTCTCGTTTAGGGTCTCAAGACCCATAACCAGATAGAATATACCAAACAAGACATGTGGTATAGTCAGCTTTTGGTTTGTTTGTTTATCTGTTTGTTTATCTGTTCGCTCATTCATTTGTTTGACTTTCTGAAGTCCATTGGTTGCTTCCTTGTATGTTGTATCATGGTTCTCTCCCCCACCAATAGTTCTCTCCCCCACCAATAGTTCTCTCCCCCACCAATAGTTCTCTCCCCCACCAATAGTTCTCTCCCCCACCAATAGTTCTCTCCCCCACCAATAAAAACTGGCCACCACCATACTGTTGAAAATTGTAGAATGTGACGCAAAACGACATTCAATATTTAAAAAGAAAACAAGTATTTGTCTGCTCATTTCTGTACAAAGTTTTCGTTTACATCAAATATCATAAATTACTTCCTCCAATGTTGACAAAAGTTGCTTTATTGATTTCTATCAATGAGATCTATTAAGAATGAGTTTATCTACATGTATAGCCAACATACAGTGATTTTGTTGCAGAGTTATGGAACTTTAAATTTTCAATGAATATTGTCCGATTCACATTACTTGGCAGTTACCAGCTTTTGATTATCATATGGATGATTCTATTCACTTTTTTGGTAATTACAAGCTTCACGGTAGAATCATTTTATTCTGCACTGGATACTCGTGGGTGTGATGAAAAGTAGGAACAACTGCTCTTACAAGCTTTACGGTAGAAGCCTTTAGAAGCTTTACGGTAGAAGCGTTTTATTCTGCACTGGATACTCGTGGGTGTGATGAAAAGTAGGAACAACTGCTCTTACAAGCTTTACGGTAGAAGCCTTTACAAGCTTTACGGTAGAAGCGTTTTATTCTGCACTGGATACTCGTGGGTGTGATGAAAAGTAGGAACAACTGCTCTTACAAGTTTTACAGTAGAAGCCTTTACAAGCTTTACGGTAGAAGCCTTTACAAGCTTTACGGTAGAAGCGTTTTATTCTGCACTGGATACTCGTGGGTGTGATGACAAGTAGAAACAACAACTCTAACCAGTGTCAATATAATGTGTTACCTGAAATTTAAACTCATTCAGGTCCAGAAAAGGTTCATGAGACTCCACTCTGCCAGGTTTTTACTATAACTTAGTCTTTGGGGCATATGTCACATGGTTTTCAGAACAAGTGCGGTGGAACCTGTCTTGAGAGACCATACTGTCTCTGAAATACGTCTTTCAAGACAGGTGGTGTCTCAAAAGAGGTTTTATTTACAGAAATATTTAACCAAGTTTATTTCAAAATGTGGTCTCAAAAGACAGATGGTCTTTCTTGACAGTGGTCTCTCATACATACTGTACATGTATTTCTAATTCATATTCTTTATTGCAGGTTCAGCTCTCTACACATATCAGCATTCCACTTTACCGTGAAAACAACTTATGTAAGCCACATCATTTGATTCGTAGTTGGATACGACCTTGATATTTGCATATGACCTTTTATACTTGCATATGACCTAGGTATTTGCATATGAATTGGATATTCGCTAACAACCTGGATATTTGCAGGATTTTAAAATGTGAGTTGGATCTTAAAATGTGATCAGGATTCTTGTAGATAAATTTGACCTTATACGTGAAGGATATATTTTTCAACTCACTCAAAATTTGCGTTCTATATTAAAACTGAAATTCCCATATGTTTTTGTCACTTGTATGACATTCTGCATGTGACTTCAGAAATATTGAATTTGACTTCCATTATTTCAGTTTTTGTATTTTTTCTTAACAAACATAAATTAAAGTGCAGAGAAAAACAATAATCATTGATTTCATGGTCAGTTACTCATTGTTGTTGAATTAATATGACAGTGTAAAATTCTGGGTGGCTGGAAATGTGTATCAAAGGAGAGTAACTTTTCAACAACAAAAGCATATTTAATGGCTAAGTTTTGATTGACCAAACTTGAAACTGAAAAGCAACATGCATACAGATGCAAGAGGAACAAATCGAAAGTTGAGTTTGAATCACCTGAGCGATGAGGAATGTGAAAAGATTCTACAAGTGCTCCAGAAAGACTTTGAGCTGCGGGAACAAGAAAAGGGTAGATTAGAGTAAGTTTATGCTTTAATTCGGCTGTGCATCTTCTATCACATACTGTGAACTACACACAACTTATTTTTAAATTTAATCAAATATGGTAATTGGACTTACACTCTCTATATTTAGTATATTATGGTGGCTTATTTGTGCCATCTTGACTTTTTGCCCCCCATACTTGCTAATTAGCAGGTTTACACTCAGCAAGTTGAAAAGTCGGAAACCCACTAATTAGCGAGTTATTGAGGCAAAACGTCACTAATTATTGAGCTTTTAAGTTTTCGCCTCACCATAGCAAGTTTTGGGGGGAAATGTTGAAAAGTCTAGATGGCACAAATCAGCCACCATACTGTATAGTATATTTAGAGATCAATAACAAAACTGATATTTCTAGCCACAAGGTTGATTGCTTTATCTACAGCAGACACTGTGTATTCATTGTATTAAAATTGTTCTGGTAATTGAAAATATGAGTTGCATAATGTAAAATATTTTTACAGAATAAAAAAGTTACGTTTATAAAAACTATTTCAGATTTTTTTTTTCAGATTCATGTTTAAGTTCATGAAAATGTTTTGTTTTGTGAGAAGGTCTCACTCACTCTCTCTCAACACAGTATACTACACACATTCTATCTCAAAGCAGTTATACTACACACATTCTATCTATCTCACAGTACAGTACAGTACACACATTCTATCTATCTCACAACATAGTACACTACACACATTCTATCTATCTCACAACACAGTATACTACACACATTCTATCCTTCTCACAACACAGTATACTACACACATTCTATCTATCTCACAACACAGTACTCTACACATATTATATCTCACAACACAGTACACTACACACATTATATCTATCTCACAACACAGTATACTACACACATTCTATCTCACAGCACAGTACACTACATACATTATATCTATCTCACAGCACAGTACTCTACACATATCATATCTCACAACACAGTACACTACACACATTCTATCTATCTCACAACACAGTACACTACACACATTCTATCTCACAGCACAGTACACTACATACATTATATCTATCTCACAGCACAGTATACTACACACATTATATCTTACAACACAGTATGCTATACACATTATATCTATCTCACAACACAGTACACTACACACATTCTATCTAT
The DNA here is from genome assembly GCA_030159075.1 of Atrina japonica. Lineage (NCBI taxonomy): Eukaryota > Metazoa > Mollusca > Bivalvia > Pterioida > Pinnidae > Atrina > Atrina japonica. The sequence goes on along the minus strand of BROG01001875.1, from coordinate 13,316 downwards.
CTCATAACACAGTACACTACACACATTCTGTCTTTCTCAACACATTATGCTTCACACATTCTATCTCACAACACAGTATACTACACACATTCTATCTATCTCACAACACAGTACACTACACACATTCTGTCTTTCTCAACACATTATGCTTCACACATTCTATCTCACAACACAGTATACTACACACATTCTATCTATCTCACAACACAGTACATTACACACATTCTGTCTTTCTCAACACATTATGCTTCACACATTCTATCTCACAACACAGTATACTACACACATTTTATCTCACAACACACACACAACACTACATACACTCTATCTATCTCACAACACATTTCACATCTGAACATATCATGCTCATTTTATTAGCTTGTTGGGATGAAAGTCAAAAGAGCTAATGCCGTACCCTGTCATTGGGGCCTATATCTTTTTTACCACAAGGGACAGGGCTTTAATATTTTAGACAGAGATTTCTTTTGTTACCTTGACCTTGGACTTTGACTTTCATTTTAAAAACTTTAACCTTGGCTGTATCTTTTAAACCATGAGTAATAGGCTTTGATATTTCACGTATAAATTCCTTATGACCAGAATTTTCATTGGGTAACTTGACTTTTGACATCTTGACCTTGGACTTTGACTTACTTTTCTAAAATATATAATAATATATAAAACCATGAGGGATAGGCCTTGATATTTCACATATAGATTAATCTATATGACCAGAACTTTCATTTGGCATCTTGACTTTTGTCCTAGTGACCTTAACCTTGGGCTTTGACCTACTTTTCAAAAACTTAAACCTGAGTTGAAGGAGTCAAAATATGTACCGTACCTTGACCTTAAAACCTGACAGCTGTGGATCAAATACCTATTTTGAAAATTTACACCCGTTTTGGCAAGCTTTGTATCTTCTGACATCTCTTGTTTATCTCACATCACAATACTGTACAGGTTTTTATTTATCGTCACATTTGATTAATTGTCTTTCTAAGTTATCATTATTGTTATTAACAGTCAAATCAAGCAAGTTATACAAGAAGAAGAGGATAAGGAGGAAGTACTTGCTAAGAAGACAAAATTAAATGAGAATGTTTGTGTGCGATGCTGTCAGACCTTTGGAATCATCTTTAATAGGAGACAGTTATGTCTGATTTGTAAGCTGTATGTATGTAAATCCTGCTGTGAATATGACAAAGAAAATAAAGGCTATACCTGTCAAGGCTGTATAAAGGAGAAGTAAGTAAATATATCATATTATTATTATTATTATAACATATACATATATAATTTTAGATTTATATTTCTTATATATAACATGTGTGATACAGGTGTTCTCAAGATAATGTGACAGATACAGCTACATATACAGGTGTTCTTCAGGTAATATACTTGTGACAAATACAGGTGTTCTCCAGATAAAGTGACAGATACAGCTACCTACACAGGTGTTCTCCAGACAAAGTGACAGATACAGCTACCTATACAGGTGTTCTCCAGATAATGTTGACAGATACAGCTACATATACAGGTGTTCTCCAGATAATGTGACAGATACAGGTACCTATACAGGTGTTATCCAGATAATGTGACAGATACAGCTACATATATAGGTGTTCTCCAGATAAAGTGACAGTTACAGCTACCAATATATGTTTCCCCAGATAATGTGACAAATACAGCTACATATATAGGTGTTCTCCAGATAAAGTGACAGATACACCTACATATATAGGTGTTCTTCAGGTAATAATATACTTGTGACAAATACAGGTGTTCTCCAGATAATGTGACAGATACAGGTTCATACAGTAAAACTTTAATATGACAAACTCAGTTTGTACGAATTTATGCCCATAACATATCAATAGATATTTCCTAACTGCACTTCTATATATTCTTAGTTGAAAAACAATTTTACAAGAAATTTTTATATCACAAATTTTTGCTTATAACAAACCAATTTCTATGTTCCTTGGAGTTCCAACCAACATTTTCTATAGAATTATTACAAAGTGATCAATATCAATCAATAGCAAAAATTAAATAAGTTGTGTTAATAAAAAGTAACAAATAACTTTCTGCTGTTTTGACTTCCCAGAAAGTTCCTGTTTAGCCTAGATTTAGAGTGATTTTTTTTAACAAAATTTTTGGTAACTTTTCAGCCTTCTTCGCCATAACTATATAACAAACTGTCCTTATAATGAATTGAACAATCAAGTCCCTTGAAATTCATTGTAAGCGAGTTTTACTGTATACAGGTGTTCTTAGGTAATATACTTGTAACAAATACAGGTGTTCTTAGGTAATAAATATACTTGTAACAAATACAGGTGTTCTTAGGTAATATACTTGTAACAAATACAGGTGTTCTTAGGTAATAAATATACTTGTAATAAATACAGGTGTTTTTAGGTAATAAATATACTTGTAACAAATACAGGTGTTCTCTCAGAAGTATGGCTACATAATGAGTATTTTGTATATAATATATAGCAGATACAGGTGCACCATCCTTAATATAATAGATACAGGTATTCTTTAGGTATCCTATATGAGAATACAGGTAAACAACAGTTCTCTAACTGGTTATATAACAAATACAGGTGTTCTTTAGGTATCCTAATATGAGAATACAGGTGTATGACAGTTGTCTACCTTGTTATATAACAGATAAAGGGGTTCTTTAGGTATCTTAATATAAGAATAAAGGTATACAACAGTTCTCTAACTGGTTATATAACAGAAACAGGTGTTCTTTAGGTATCCTATTAATACAGGTATTCAACAACAACAAACATCAACAACACCTGTATGGCTGATGTACATCAACAACACCTGTATGGCTGATGTAAATCAACAGCACCTGTATGGCTGATGTACATCAACAACACCTGTATGGCTGATGTACAGTGACAACACCTGTATGGCTGATGTACATCAACAACACCTGTATGGCTGATGTACATCAACAACACCTGTATGGCTGATGTACATCAACAACACCTGTATGGCTGATGTACAGTGACAACACCTGTATGGCTGATGTACACCGACAACACCTGTATGGCTGATGTACACCGACAACACCTGTATGGCTGATGTACATCTACAACACCTGTATGGCTGATGTACACCGACAACACCTGTATGGCTGATGTACACCGACAACACCTGTATGGCTGATGTACATCTACAACACCTGTATGGCTGATGTACAGTGACAACACCTGTATGGCTGATGTACATCAACAACACCTGTATGGCTGATGTACACAGACAACACCTGTATGGCTGATGTACACTGACAACACCTGTATGGCTGATGTACACTGACAACACCTGTATGGCTGATGTACACAGACAACACCTGTATGGCTGATGTACACAGACAACACCTGTATGGCTGATGTACACAGACAACACCTGTATGGCTGATGTACACAGACAACACCTGTATGGCTGATGTACACAGACAACACCTGTATGGCTGATGTACACTGACAACACCTGTATGGCTGATGTACACTGACAACACATGTATGGCTGATGTACATCAACAACACCTGTATGGCTGATGTACACAGACAACACCTGTATGGCTGATGTACACAGACAACACCTGTATGGCTGTAATGTACACATGACAACACACTGTCAACCCTGGCTGGTGATGTATCACTGACAACACCTGTATGGCTGATGTACAGTGACAACACCTGTATGGCTGATGTACACTGACAACACCTGTATGGCTGATGTACACCAACAACACCTGTATGGCTGATGTACACTGACAACACCTATATGGCTGATGTACATCAACAACACCTGTATGGCTTATGTACATCAACAACACCTGTATGGCTGATGTACATTGACAACACCTGTATGGCTGATGTACAGTGACAACACCTGTATGGCTGATGTACAGTGACAACACCTGTATGGCTGATGTACATCAACAATACCTGTATGGCTGATGTACATGAACAACACCTGTATGGCTGATGTACATTGACAACACCTGTATGGCTGATGTACAGTGACAACACCTGTATGGCTGATGTACACCAACAACACCTGTATGGCTGATATACACAGACAACACCTGTATGGCTGATGTACACAGACAACACCTGTATGGCTGATGTACATCAACAACACCTGTATGGCTGATGTACAGCAACAACACCTGTATGGCTGATGTACAGTGACAACACATGTATGGCTGATGTACATCAACAACACCTGTATGGCTGATGTACAGTGACAACACCTGTATGGCTGATGTACATCAACAACACCTGTATGGCTGATGTACAGTGACAACACCTGTATGGCTGATGTACACCGACAACACCTGTATGGCTGATGTACACAGACAACACCTGTATGGCTGATGTACACAGACAACACCTGTATGGCTGATGTACATCAACAACACCTGTATGGCTGATGTACATCAACAACACCTGTATGGCTTATGTACATCAACAACACCTGTATGGCTGATGTACATCAACAACACCTGTATGCCTGATATATCTTGTGATTCTGTGAACATCGTTTACTTCAGCTGCTTGATCATTAAAGTATTCTTTGTTAAAATGATGCTACCCGACTTAATCTTTTTTTCAATGTAGACCAATTAAAGTGATATAAGCTGTCACAATGATTATTTTTGTCTCCTGACATATAGTTGACAATATGATAAAAGACCAACGTTGTCTGATTTAGGTCCCATAGGTACATTAACTGCAAATAGCATGTGTTTTTTAGACATTTTCATAAAAATTTACTGAAAGTTAATTTGCAATGTTCAAAGTAATGGTGGACAAACAATAACTGCTACTATGCATTACGTTTTGCAATATTGTTGCAATTATACACATGCATTTGTTACTCTAACCACCAGATGGTCTCTTTGGGATATATATGTATACATAAAATGGGCATGTAAAATTGTTAACCTATGGCAGCTCATATCACTTTAAGAAGACTATAAAATAATCATACATTGACAGATCATCCATGGCATATACTGGTCAGTTACCAGTAACCTGCTAGGACCAGTAGCCGGATAGAGCAGGATTTTGATGATTTTGGTAATTTTGGTCCTAGCAGGCTATTGGTCCCCGACAAGTAGTTTCTAAGCTTTTCCCATGCTTCACATGTTGGACTTTTTGAATTTTTATGAAAATGACCGTATTTGCGCTTAGTTAATTTTCAATGCTGTTGTCATAGAGATTGGATTGTCCTCATGAAACTAAAGGAATGGTAAGTGGGCATATATAGATGTAGCTCTTTGTTTGGTGTCTACCTGTCAAAGTACCTGTTGTATTTTTTAAATACTGTAACCTATGAAATTTAAATTGAATTGAATGTGGCTTGAAAATGACTTAAGACACGAACAACATTTTATACCACACAGCACAGCATTTATTTAATATTGATCGAATCAAATATTAAAGTGCAACAACCGTTGAAAATGTCTGTTGATAATTCTAGTGAACACATTTTGAAATTTCAAAATCAATAACACTAAATGAAATATTCGATCAGTAATTGATGTATTTGTTTTAAGAGATATTTATACTTTATATGAAGTAGTGTATGGAATATAACTGGTTTTTCTAATTTTTGAGCTGGTGTAAATATCTTACATATGTACATATCTTCTTGTGTGTGTGTTTATGTGTGTGTTTATGTGTATTTGTGTGTGTGTGTTTCTCTGTGTGTATGTATGTATGTGTATGTATGTATGTGTGTGTGTGTAAGTGTGTTTCTGTGTGTGTGTGTGTGTGTGTGTGTGTGTGTGTGTGTGTGTGTGTGTGTGTGTGTGTAAATCAGGAATTAGTACAAGGTATTTGTTTGTTTGTCATTTTCTCGCTGTCTTACATTGTACCATGGTTGTCTCCAAGAGCTACAGGCCCATGGTGTCTCATATTGTACCATGGTTGTCTACAAGAGCCACAGGCCCATGGTGTCTCACATTGTACCATGGTTGTCTCCAGGAGCCACAGGCCCATGGTGTCTCACATTGTACCATGGTTGTCTCCAAGAGCTACAGGCCCAAGGTGTCCCACATTGTACCATGGTTGTCTACAAGAGCCACAGGCCCATGGTGTCCCACATTGTACTGTGGTTGTCTCCAAGAGCCACAGGCCCATGGTGTCTATCATTGTACCATGGTTGTCTACAAGAGCCACAGGCCCATGGTGTCTCACATTGTACCGTGGTTGTCTCCAAGAGCTACAGACTCATAGTGTCTCACATTGTACAGTGGTTGTCTCTAAGAGCTACAGACCCATGATGTCTCTCATTGTACCATGATTGTCTGTAAGAGCTACATTGTACCATGGTTGTCTCTAAGAGCTACATTGTACCATGATTGTCTTTAATAGCTACATTGTACCATGGTTGTCTTTAAGAGCTTCATTGTACCATGGTTGTCTGTAAGAGCTACATTGTACCATGGTTTTCTTAAAGAGCTACACTGTACCATGGTTGTCTTTCATTTGTCGCTGTGCATTGTCCACCATCCCTCATGCCTTCTCTGTTGCTTTATTGTTTTACACATTTTCAAATTTTTTCTCAAGAAATATTTGGCCAATATTGGCAGGAACTTATCCTGTGTAAAGCTACATTAAGTTTGCAAAAGAAAAGGGGTTAGACCCTGTAGGGGCTCCAAAAGGGGCCAAAAATGTGTATATCTCCTGATTAACCAATGACTAACAGTCTCATCGTTATCATTCATTTAGGAGACTGTTAAGACCTGTAAGCCTCTTGTTTCATCTGGTTTTTTTTTCTATTACAGAGAATTAAAGCTCAAATCCCTAGATTGGTTCTACAACAATGTCAGTAAAAAGTTCAAAAGATTCGGAAGCGCTAAAGTTGTACGGAGTTTATACAAACAAAAGACCTCCAGTTCAAGACCCTATCACAGTAAGTGTCATTTTATATATATATATACTTTGGAACCTCACCTAAAGATCATCTCACTTAGGAAACTACCTCACCTAGGACACCACCTCACCTAGGACACCACCTCACCTAGGACACCACCTCACCTAAGACACCACCTCACCTAGGACACCACCTCACCTAGGACACCACCTCACCTAGGAGATCACCTCACTTAGGACACCACCTCACCTAGGAGATCACCTCACTTAGGACACCACCTCACCTAGGAGATCACCTCACCTAGGACACCACCTCACCTAGGACACTACCTCACCTAGGACACCACCTTACTTAGGACACTACCTCTCCTAGGACACCACCTCACTTAGGACAACACCTCACTTAGGACAACACCTCACTTAGGACACCACCTCACCTAGGACACCACCTCAATTAGGACACCACTCAATTAGGACACCACCTCACTTAGGACACCACCTCACTTAGGACACTACCTCACCTAGGACACCACCTCACCTAGGACACCTCCTCACATTTCAGACCACAATTTTTCAGTCTCTTGATAAATATTTAATGAATATGGAACCTCACTTAAGAGACCACCTCACTTATCAGACCATATTGAGTCAGTCAGTTAGGTGGTCTAAATAGCAAGGTTCCCCTGTATTACATTCAAAGTCGATGTTAACAATGATTATCAAGGGGAGATAACTTCAACGGTTCCACCCTCTCGGGAATGTATAATTAATCATTATGCTGCTTCGCTGTATTTATTAGTGTATTCTTCATTTAATTAATAAATAATAAAACATTGTAACATCTGTATCTGTATGATGATGTTAATTTGATCCTGCACATTTGAGTTGGAATTCAAACATCTGGGTGATATCAACAGAGGTTATCCTTTTTACCACAGTTTAGGACTTTGAACCATAGGCACATATTTACATTTCCCGCAGTTATCTCCCATTGACTCTATCTTAATCTAGATGGCGTTTATATCACCTGTAAATGAATTTTCTCATGTGACATCACACAGTGACGTATCCTCATTCAAAACATGACGTCACATCAAGGTATATCATTCAGAAAAACTTTGTTTGTTCTACCTTGAACTTCGCTGTTCCATCATAATGAGACTGATCATGTATGAGGCGGGATATATTATTCCATTTTTTCTTTTTCAGTATGAAAATTATGGTATGTAAATATAACAACTGAACAAGTTTGTCACCCAAACGGCATTCATGTGTTAAATATGAAATAACTGATATTTGTTTATATAATATCCTGTTAAACAATATCTCCCTTGGAATATAGAGTCTGTTGAAAATTTCCAAATGCTTATTGACCAATGAATTTTCAAGAAATTTACCATTTTCCAGGACAAGACCTGAGTGCTTTTCTACACTTCTTTTTCACTTGAACCTAAATTACTGTAGTCAGCAAATTAACTGGTATTTTGTTGTCTGTGTTATTGTTGTTGTTTTTTATTTCACTTTTTTTTCATTGTATTCACTTTTATATAATTTATTTTATGATTACTTATTTATTTTTCATTTTGTTATTTTCAGTTTTTATCAAACGAGAAAATTGTTGACCTTATAATACAAACAAACTCATCCTACAGTAATGCTCAGATTATACATTGTATAAGTTTACATTGGTATACTGACTATCCTTATAATATACCCAATCTTACTGATACAAATATTACATAAGTTATAAAGAATTTTGTTACCTAAATGTTGAAAGTTTCTATTTTTACATTTCCTAAGTTTTGTAATGTCCACATGTAATTTAAACTTCAGTCACATGTTCCTTAGATCCTTAATATCAACATTTCACACACTTTTAAAATAATTGAAATGTTTTTATGTAACCAGAATATTAAGATTACAAAAACAAAAATATAAAAATATATTGTATTTACTCTGTGTATCTTCAAAATATTCACAAAATGACTGATAATAGGAAATAGTTATTCCTATCAACCCCAGAAACCCCAATAGACTGGTCCAATACCACAGTAAGGAGCATACTATTATGATAATTTAGGATGTCATATTATCAATATGTCATTTTAAACTGTGAAAGGGGAGAATTTGTTTTTGCATTAGTCCTACCAATGATTTCTCCCTTTAATTCACAGATCTGAAATGTTAACACCCACATGTTTTTGGTTCCTATGTAAATATAGACTTAATCAAGATTTGCAACTTGAACTTTTAACCCAAATTTTCAAATCAAAATTGAAGCACACAAGTTATGATCTGAATTTGAACCAGGAACTGTTGCTTCTGACCATTTCACTCCCCATAAATCATAATGGACTAGCCAGATACAGTAGAAAAGGGCATACCATTAAGATACTTTAGGAGTGAAAGGTTGACAAGGAGACAACAATCATAACTCATTCTACAAGGTTATAGAATTATCATTAATGGTCGCATAAATTAACATTAATTCTATTGAAATACAAATAGAAAGTTCTTAATCTGATAAAAAAATATTTAGACAATAGATCAGGGGAGCAAAAATTTACAATAGAAAGTTAATATATATACAGTCACCTGAAACTTTAAAATTTGTTATTTATGTCATCTAAGTTTTGTAAAACTGGTCGAGAATACACACACTTGTGCATTCATGTGTGTGTGGGTGTATGCCTGCATGTGTGTGCATGTGCAGGCATGCATATGTGTACGTGCATGCATGTGGGTGTGTGTGGGTACATCCCTGTTTGTGCATGTTTGTATGTGTGTGTAGGACTGTGTTTGTTTCTTTGTATGTGTGTGTGTTTGCATGTATGTGTGTTTGCATGTGTGTGTGTGTGCAAATACATTTTCTAAATTACAATATGCAGTAGACAGCCAAAGTCGTCAAAATAATAACATGAACACTCACTCTGACTGTAAAGGTGTTAGGTAATTTATTTCAGTGTCTTTATAATTTTTTTCGTTACGTAAACTTATTCTTTATGTATGCATGTGTTCTTATACAACATGTCAAAGTGATTTATCTGGTCTTACGTGAACTTTACGGTTGTTGACCATATTTGAGCCTTCCAATTTTTTCTGCGTTTCATGTCTTGCTTTCCCGGGATGAATTTAACTCGGTAAATCTGATCGGGGAATTTTCTTGTCCGTATTAACAAGTGTATCTGCCCTATTAATTACAGAAATTTTAGAACATTAAGATATATACTTTTTTCTGCAAAATTGTGAAAATTGACTTTGGATTTTGGATAAAAAAATGTTGCATGGGGAAAATGCCTTTATATGGTTTTAAATTTTTAAACTTTAGAAAAAAATTAATGCTGATAACCTACTGCCACAAAAAATTCAAAACTTTTATTTTTTTTTTAATTAATCTCTACGTTTCTTTTTCAAGAATTCCAAAACTTTATACCAGACTAGTTCTTTCTAATTAGATTTCATAATCAAACGTCTGAACTAAAATTTTATTTTATTTTACTAAATATTATTCTAATTTATTTCCTTTGTTCATTTTTATACTTCTTTTGCGTATGACATTTAACAGTTTTTCATTCGGGGACACTTAACAGTTTATTTTTCATTGGCCTTACTCACATGTCATTGAAATAAACATTGAATTGTTGAATTTAGTGTACTCTTTTGTAGACAACTGCCAACTATGTGTGTGGGGGTATTATTTTGACGATCTCTGGCTATCTAATGGATATTGTAAATCAGATTAATGCAGTGTACAGGTCAGTGTTTTCTACAGTGTACACCTGTCACCTTCAGGTGCTAAACTTACACCTGTAATTAGTATTACAGGACTTTGGACACTGTGTTAGAAGATGTGTAGAACCAAGGATTTTAAATCTGGTGAAAATTATTAGAGATCTCAGCACCAGTTGCGTAGCAGTATTTCAAATTGGAGTTAATGTGGGTCAGATCTTATAAATGATATGTATCGCAGACAACAGGAGTCTTGAATCACTGCTAATGTAACTTTCGTCTTATCATGAAGTTTGTAAAAAAGAAAAGAACACCGTTTCTTCAACATCCATTCAAAAATAACATACAGATTAGTTTGGCAATCATAGATCATAAACTTCATAGAGTGGAAATATATGTAAGGTGATATAATATTTAAGGTAATATAAAAAGACCGTGGACATTGGACAGATATATGTAAGGTGATATAACAAGACAGTGGACATTGGACAGATATATGTAAGGTGATATAACAAGACAGTGGACTTTGGACAGATATATGTAAGGTGATATAAAAAGACAGTGGACATTGGACAGATATATGTAAGGTGATATAACAAGACAGTGGACATTGGACAGATATATGTAAGGTGATATAACAAGACAGTGGACATTAGACAGATATATGTAAGGTGATATAACAAGACAGTGGACATCGGACAGATATATGTAGGGTGATATAAAAAGACAGTGGACATTGGATAGATATATGTAAGGTGATATAAAAAGATGGTGAACAATGGACAGATATATGTAAGGTGATATAACAAGATGGTGATCAATGGAAAGATATATGTAAGGTGATATAACAAGACATTGGACTTTGGACAGATATATGTAAGGTGATATAAAAAGATGGTGAACAATGGACAGATATATGTAAGGTGATATAACAAGCTGGTGAACAATGGAAAGATATATGTAAGGTGATATAACAAGACAGTGGACATCGGACAGATATATGTATGATGATATAACAAGACAGTGGACATTGGACAAATATATGTAAGGTGATATAACAAGACAGTGGACATCGGACAGATATATGTAAGGTGATATAAAAAGATGGTGAACAATGGACAGATATATGTAAGGTGATATAACAAGACAGTGAACATTGGACAGATATATGTAAGGTGATATAACAAGACAGGGGACATTGGACAGATATATGTAAGCAAGGTGATATAAACAAGACACAGTGGACATTGGACAGATATATGTAAGGTGATATAAAAAGGTACAGTGGACATTGGACAGATATATGTAAGGTGATATAAAAAGATGGTGAACAATGGACAGATATATGTAAGGTGATATAACAAGACAGTGAACATTGGACAGATATATGTAAGGTGATATAACAAGACAGTGGACATTGGACAGATATATGTAAGGTGATATAACAAGACAGTGGGCATTAGACAGATATATGTAAGGTGATATAACAAGACAGTGGACATCGGACAGATATATGTAAGGTGATATAAAAAGATGGTGAACAATGGACAGATACAAGATACAAGACAGTGAACATTGGACAGATATATGTAAGGTGATATAACAAGACAGTGGACATTAGACAGATATATGTAAGGTGATATAACAAGACAGTGGACATCGGACAGATATATGTAAGGTGATATAAAAAGATGGTGAACAATGGACAGATATATGTAAGGTGATATAACAAGACAGTGAACATTGGACAGAAATATGTAAGGTGATATAAAAAGAGAGTGGACATTGGACAGATATATGTAAGGTGATATAACAAGACAGTGGACATTGGACAGATATATGTAAGGTGATATAACAAGACAGTGGACATTGGACAGATATATGTAAGGTGATATAACAAGACAGGGGACATTGGACAGATATATGTAAGGTGATATAACAAGACAGTGGACATTGGACAGATATATGTAAGGTGATATAACAAGACAGTGGACATTGGACAGATATATGTAAGGTGATATAAAAAGACAGTGGACATCGGACAGATATATGTAAGGTGATATAAAAAGATGGTGAACAATGGAAAGATATATGTAAGGTGATATAAAAAGACTGTGGACATTGGTCAAATACAGACACCTGAAATATGCAGTAGTGAGAAAAGATCTCATGGGGAAGTAGTCATCGGTCAGTAATCATCAGCTGATTGGTTACTCCCAACTAAAAGTGGGCTACTGATTGGTCTCACCGAGACTATAGGCAGGCTGCTGATTGGTCATACCCAGACTATAGACAAGCTGCTGATTGATCACACCCAGACTATAGACATGCCGATGATTGGTCACACCCAGACTATAGACACGCCCCTGATTGGTCACACTCAGACTATAGACATGCCACTGATTGATCACACCCAGACTATAGACATGCCACTGATTGATCACACTCAGGCTATAGACACACCGCTGATTGATCACACTCAGACTATAGACACACCGCTGATTGGTCACACCCAGACTATAGACAAACTGCTGATTGGTCTCACCTAGACTATAGGCAAGCTGCTGATTGGTCACACCAAGACTATAGACACGCTGCTGATTGGTCATACTTAGACTATAGACACGCCACTGATTGGTCACATCTAAACTAAAGGAAGTCTGCTGATTG
>BROG01001874.1:0-24153 GCA_030159075.1 Atrina japonica | reverse complement strand
TCACTAGATATTTAAATTTTCGGGCTCCACCTTTAGTGAAAAAGCAGTTGTCTATGATGCTGAAAAATATTTCTTTTATTTTTTGTTGGCTCTCTATTGGACTTGTTTCACTTCTATCCCGTCTAGATGGCGAGAATGATAATTCATTATAATAGCTTGAAAACATGAGACTATGCCAATGCGTTGAATCAGTTTCACAGATGTCTGCATACTCTGATTGCACTGTTTTTTTTGTTTAGTTGTGCAGCTTGAGACCCTGCCTCCTGAACGTGTTGGTCTATATAGAGAAAACAATAGCATTACTTTAACCGAGTGCAGATTTAGTAAAACGTACTTACACTGCCATCAATTGTTCATTGTCCGTTTTGACGATATATTTTAGGGAAACCTTTTAGGGACATTTTGAAACGTCGACTTCAAAAATTGTGACACAAAGCGACGTGGCAAATGGCAAGTGGGAAATTATAGAATTGTTTTATCAAATTTGCAATTGACATAATTCAAGACACATTTACTTTTTATGTATGCAAAATTTCATCAAAAGTGGACGAAGAATAGATTTCAGTGAATCATACTGGTGTAAATCAAAGTTAGCAAAAACTACAAAAAATGAGAACAAAATTAAATTCGGGCATGTCTTGACTGGGGAACCGATTCATCTCCTCGTATAAGTATTGCATCAAAATTCACCTTTTCTTCTTTATAATATACCCCCTATCAAATAAGCATAACTAACATTCAACTTACTTTTCATACATGTTAGTAATAACAAGTATTCCGCTGAGAATATCGATACTAAAACAATACACTTACCATGTCGTGAATCAACTTCTTGGTCACTCAGTTTCCTCCTCCTGAGTAATTATGGAAAAATAAGTTAAAGTACGTTGGAAAACCAATATACTAGGACATGCAATTTAGACACACCACAAAAATATATCGTAAGGGAAGAACACAAAGACGAAAGACATTGAATTAAGAATGAGCATTTCAAACTCATAACATTGGGATCATGTTTATTATAGATAAGAAACAACTAAAAACAACCATAACTCGACTTTTTTTCCAGGACAAGTAAAACAAACAAAGAGCACTAGGAATTACTATGTCATACCTGTGTGTATGAACCAGCAGTATTACCAACGCTATTATAACTACCACATAGATGATTCCAAATGATCCCTTCATGATATCCATTTTAGTCTGTTGTTTGCTGTTCAGTACTTGTAGTTTTCTATTAAAACCATGGTGTCTGAATTGCAAATAAAATGTATTTCTATACCGTTTGACTTTAAAAAAAGATAAAAATAATATAACATAAGTGTTTAAGTTATCAGAAAAATAACTTCCCTGATACAGAAGGTAAATAGCTATAAATGTTAATCCATAATTGTGTAAACATATGAATGATTACCCACTCAATTCATACGGACCTCGTCTTTTTACATATACATTCATACGTTTAGTTAATAGAACGTTTTAGTTTTGTAACAAGTAAAGGATAATACAACTTACTCTCAGTATTAATATGCACACAACCTTCCACCACATTACATATCTGGTCTGCCGTACAATTGCATGTTTCTTTACAAGCCACAACATATTATTGTCGGGCAATGGTAACCTTCACTCGTCACCAAATGAACCTACCGCACACTCTGAAATTGTTTTTTTTTTTTCAATGGTTGAAGAACTTTAATATGGCACTTGGTCTTAACATGCGAAAAATGATTCAATTAATTTGGGGAAATGAATAGAAATGTGATTTTTATCTAAAATATACTTACATACAATTATTTATAGAGAGTTTATAATTTCCCGTAAGTAAAATAACATATCACCTACCGTCTTGGACATCACATATTTGGTCATCTGTACAGTTGAATGTTCCCTTGCAACCTACACCATAGTAACCATCGGGACATTGAAACGTTACAATCTTCTCCAAATGAACCTTTCGGACATTCTAAAAATATGGTTTGCTCAATGCTTGGTTAACTTTTAAGCAAAAGATTTGCATCATTTTAAGAAACATATAATATGGTGTGATGAATAAATAGGACCTAAACATGGATTACACATTTTCAAAATTCAGAATTTCATATAGACTCATATAGATAATTATAGACCTTCAAATATATTTATATATATATATATATATATATATATATATATATATATATATATATATATATATATATATATATATATATATATATAATATTTATATATATAATATAATATATATATATATATATATATATATATATATATATATATATAAATATATATATATATATATAATATATATATATATATATATATATATATATATATATGTATGTAGTTAAGTTTAATCAATTCCATGTAAATATTGTCAAACTCGGTTTCTCAAGCATTTTGTTTGCAAGATGTAAATATTTTGTATGCCAGTGTATGTCTCTTTTTGCTATTCTATATCAATCTAAATAGTACAAAATAAAATGCACAATCAAAAGAAAAAAAAACACAGCTAATGCCTCCGTAGTAAGTGTACTTTATAACATAATGATGCGTGGTTACAGTTTGATTTATGCATCGCGCCCCCGTCCCTGATGAGTTTATTTTGTTATGTCAAACCCCTGGAAAAATGTGATTAGTTCAGTTATTTAGAATATACATGTATATCGGCCTGAGTAAAAATAAATTGACCGAGACGTTCATCTACACTATTTTAGTTTTCTTTAACTCATACTAAGAATATGCTAATAATAATTAATATGAAACACATGAACATTGCAACAGAGTTTTAACACCACTGAGTTTGAACAATATTTCAGTTATATAGTGGCGACCCATTGTTTGTGGTGGAAGAGAGAACCCGGTTATTATGTACCCGGGAAAAGACCACCGTTCTTCTGCAAGTAAACTGGCAAACATTGTCACAAAATCATCTTAGGTGAGAAATGAGATACCTTATGATCAAAGTCCGATGCTCTAATCACTGTGCCACGGATGCCTCTATATGCTTGTGAACAAGCAGTGTTCATGTTATGACTAATATATGACTAATATATATATATATATATATATATATATAATATATATATATATATATATATATATTATATATATATATATATATATATATATATATATATATATATATATATATATATATATATATATATATATAGGAAGATGACGTATATCAATTCTACAGAAAAGGCGATAACTCTGTACTTGAAATGCCAAATTTTATCTATTATTTGTACCTGTTGATAAATGCTAGCGATTTCATCGGACAATAAACGTTGAGTATTGTCCACGAACGACAAAGTAGCGATTGAACGACACGTTGGCTATAGATATACATGTTAACAGAACACAAAACTACAGGCCTGCAAACCGGCGAGAACAGATGCCCAAGTGGGCCGTCTCCGCCAGCATACTCAATCAGATTATCTCGGATTTAATATGGTATAGCACACGATCGAAAAATAACCTGCAATGGGAACTAAACTTATTCACCTCGAAACTAGGTTGGCAAAACTGTATTCACACATCGATAGAAACGTGCGACATACCACAAATATGACCGTTTGCCGTGGTCTAGCGGTAAAGCGTTCGACTCGAAATTTATGAAGTACTAATTCGATGTGAAAATTCCTACGCAAAGCGCTCGCAGTTCACGAATCTTTCGGGTGAGACTCATAACCGAGGTTCCATGTAATGGAAGGTGTGACGCATAAAACAACCCTACCCACTTTGTCGTAAGTCAAAAGCAGAGGACAAGATTCGTACCACTTCACATAAAGCTGATGACGTCTTCAAATAAGTGAACATTCTTAGCTGGATGTAAAACAGAAAAATAAAGCAACGAAACAAACAAAACCCACGAGTATATCTTTACGAAACGAATTACTATTACCAAACTGGACTGTTACAGTATCCATTCGTTGTCATTTGTCGAGTCAGATTTTTAATGTATACAGAAACATATGCCACAAGACAAGATATATAGTATTGTTAAACTAATGCAAAATATCTCCAAAGGGAAAACAAATCTACATCTGCTGTGATGATAATTTATTGTTTGATACAGAAAATCAAGCATAAATCACGATGACATGAACATTAACTAAGTCAGCTGACGAAATAAAGGAGAGAGAGAGAGAGAGAGAGAGAGAGAGAGAGAGAGAGAGAGAGAGAGAGAGAGAGAGAGAGAGAGAGAGAGAGAGAGAGAGAGAGAGAGAGAGAGAGAGAGAGAGAGAGAGAGAGAGAGAGAGAGAGAGAGAGAGAGAGAGAGAGAGAGAGAGAGATATTGGGAGAGGAGGCAGGTAGACATACAACGTATAGTAATATTATGAACATAATACCAAAGTTATAGCCCTCAAAATGATCGTTTCTGTCAATTATATTTCATCAGTTGAGCTCCAATTGTACAAAAAGGTACAAGTGGTAAAATACAAGGCCAAAACATAAATCTAAATACATAGTTACGACCGTCGAAGGGTAACCACTGTAAAAAAAATACTATCTTAGCTTTTGAAAAATGGTGTTATCAGTAAATAATATTTTATTATCTTTAAGGTTAATGGTCAACTGATACTCAGACTAACCAATATATTTTGATTCCACAGGTTAAAAGGCAGTGATAGGCAAACTACTTACTGGTACGTTATTGTCACAATGATATCAGGTATCGCGCTTAATGTCAACATTTCGCAAATTTTACACTCGGTATGATTGGTTTGTTTGCTATCATTATCTTTTACTAAAATAAATATTGTGATACTCGTTTAATAGTGGTTGTTGAACGAATTATACAGCTTGTGAAGAAGGTCATTCCTCATTTTAATTGAAAAGTGGTCCCGCCCTGAGTGTCGGTGAACAGGGGTTGAATATAAATTATATATTTTGATTTTCCCATCATGTTCCACAACTGCTGACCGCGCCATTTTGGAAGATCATGACATGCTGCAATTTCACTTTCAAACAAGAGATCGACTATGACTTTATTAATTTTTTAGTTGTTAAATATACCTACAATATAAATTAATCAACAGGCATCTAATGCGTGTACACTTCGTATGCTGCGGTGACATTTCCCTGGATTACTCCCAAAACTGCTATCTGTTGTCGGTGATGGTGGAAAGTGAAACTAGATTTAAACTTATACGTATTTTCGTATTTTTCTTGTATTCAAACATTTAGTATTTTTGTTTCAATCATACATTCATTTTAAACCAATAATTAGTTCCAAATAGATTTGGGGAAACGTTCCGTTCATGTCATGTCAATATCACTTAAATTTAAACAATATTGGTCAACTGTTTGCAAATCTGACAAATCGTTATTCTCTGTATTACTAAATAGCGGTTTGTGTGACCGATCAACAGCGGATATTTACTCATCTATGGCACCTGATCCCATCTCTTGATCAAAAAAGAGGTCTGTGTTTGTCAATTTGTACTAGATTTGTACCTATATCCTGGACATCCTAATGATTTATATTTTGGTATCTGAGATTTTTTGGATATGAAATACAGAGACTTTCAAAAAGTATTTCGGTACTATTATTCTTAACTATATATTTTATATAAAACTGCATAATTTCCAAAAAGCATTTTAAAGCCATTTCTCATCCCCAGAGACATATGTGATGCATTATATAGGTCCTTTATCTGTTATTGTATGTCAGTATAAATTTGCGCAACCACTGAGGCCCTCCCTCATTTCCATGTAACCGGGTCTGTTCTTCCCAAACATTAAATGAACAGGTATTAAAGTTCATATAATTATATATATAAATAAATAAATAAATATATATATAAATATATATATATATATATATATATAAAATATATATATATATATATAATATATATATATATATATATATATATATATATATATATATAATGCAATCACATGTTTGTCAGGTTTTCTGTTATTCACTTATATGATGTTCATGTATTTCATTTATTTCAATTGGAATCATTTCTAATGATTTCAACCCTGTAATGAAATATTTTCATACTATTTCCAACACAAAACGATAACGCACATGCATACGTCTATAAACAATTAATATAATATATATAAAAAATAAATGTAGGAGTTAGCTCCCATTAATCGTCCGATAAATCCGTGTGTGCAAGTATTTAATTCAGACAATTAAATTCAAATTGAATATAAGCAATTGATTCACTTTTATAAAAAAGGACTGTCATGCGATCAGTAGAAAAATAGCATTTTCTCATTCACAAACTTTTCAATAATGTTTATTTGTACGATATATTGTACCCTCTTTACAACGATTTACAACGACCATATGTGTTCCCACGTAGGAATGACGTGATATTGAATTACTCACTGTAATGCTTTTGATGTGGTGGGCATTTCATAGTTAGCTCCCTGAATAACATTTACGCATATATGTACATACAAAATAAATAGCCTTCTAATCGTCATATTTATGCAAGTTAATATTGTACACATCAATGCACAATTATTGTTTTTCGGTCGTATATTGAAAATGGGTGATGTCGTGAAATGCACAAAATGTACAAAATGCTCGAAATGACCAAATGAAATAGTATATCTCGTAATTCCGATTTAAATTTATTATTGCTTAAATAAAAAGCTCAGAGATTGCTGATACAATTCTCGTAAAAATGCGTTTCATAAATAAAGTTTTACTAAAATGCATTGAATATATTTAAAGATCCGCCATTGCAACCACATCGGCTCGGACATGTAGCGTAACGGAACTTCTCAACTAGATTGATATGCATTTTGTTATTTATCTTTTTTTTAATTTGAACACAGCTTGTACTTCTCTTCCTATCGGTAAAAAAGCTACCGATAGTTTATAAACATTTGGCCTAAAACCTACGTTACAGGTAGGGATGTTTCAAGTGCTAATCGTTTACACCGAGGCCGTTACCTATCATTGCATATTAAGAACAATTGCCGGTGTAATTGTTTTATTGATACGATTAATTTCACCTGTGATTTCGACCGTGAAGAAAATCTAGACTGAAAACAATAACCGGATCAGCAGGTGGGTTCTACTGCCGTAGTTAAGAATTTATTGACATTGAGCTTTGAACATTTATATATATATATATATATGTATATATTAATTCTGTTTCTACTTTAATTGTTTATACATGTACTTGGGATCTAATTTGTGCGTCATCACCAAACGTAAGGTGCCGGGATCGATTCACGGTACTGGGTGATAACTAATACTTTTTAAAAAATGATACTAACTGTTCCTTAGACAAACATACGGCATACGAAGTGAACTTTACTGATCTTCCAGATAAGACTTAGGGTAGAGGTCGCGTCTCACCTCACTTAGCACGAGTGTGTACGAGTGTATTCTATTTATTATATTTTTAATTTAAGTTTTGTCAGGCCCTAAATTTAGAACACCTGGTGTACCTGCACGGCTTGTAAAATGTAAATAAACCAGGTTTGTTTGAAATACATCACTTGAGTGCGACTGTGCATTTGAGGTTTATGAATAATCGTAATTTATTGTGTGGATTAAATTTAAGTATCATTCATATGCTTTCTATAATATTGAGGCCTGGTGAGTTGGTAGGTTACGACAGAATCTGAAGTTGGCTTTCCTTATTTTTTTGCATTGAGAGCTAACACTTTGCGCGACATAATATACGGGACAGATCCTGGTCCGCTATTAAGATCTAGGGTCAATATCGAAAATCCATCGCCACAACTGGCCAAAATATCATCAAAATCCTAAATATAATTCCTTTAATTAATAATACCTTCAACATGCAGTTACACTGGTCCCTTGAGAAATATGCTTCAAACACCATGCCAAAGTTAGACATGGGCAGCAGTCTCTCCTCGTAGTTCGCCCAATTCGAAGTTCATTTTCTGTACTGTATTTCCAGTGCCATTGAATGTTTTCAAAAACTTTCGAACTGTTGACGTAGATAGTGGATACATTTGAAATTCCCACCACTGCCTTTCAGCCACTTAAACACACTCCATCTAAAAATAATATCCTCTGCTTTTTACTTCAGACAGAACTTGTCTGTGCGGAACCATTTGTTTTGCTTCGATACGGCGTTATAAATAGCTCACTTAAGTCCCTCATTGATACGCCATACCTACAGTACGTGTTCAAACGTTTTCACCACGGCATCGCCATTTATTGGCATTTGCTAGCAAATGTGATCAGTTTATAATCAAACAATAAATTGACAATTATCATGACATTATATATTTTATTAATTGATCGGATTTTCATTAGTGGCCTGGCAGTGTCTTTTGATTGACTTTATGAAACATATTGATATTTTTCATTAATCCAATCAAATACAGTACAATCAATGCGAATAACATTGAAAAATAACAGTGAAAAATAAAGCTTTAATTGAAATGATGAATTTAATAAAAAAATGTAATAAAAGTAAATACTTCTTGACGGAATGTAGTACAACAAACAAACAAAACCAAAACAAAATTCAACCTGAAGTTGACTGATGTTGTTAAAGTCACCTTATGGACAGACACCACCAAATATTTTCCCATAGGCCTCAATGCTAATTTACAAAACTTCAGGTCACTGTCACTCCCATGTTTATTAAATTTGGGTCAAATCAGTACTCTGCGCTGAAAGATCAATATTTTTGATAACAAAATATGCAATCAAAAGTATAGGTTGCCGTTGCATTTCTACTTCAAATTTTCACTTGTTTACAACTCCTAGTATTCCGCACCAAAGGGAAATATCTATTCTCATCTGACCCCTCCCTTTAAATTTTCAACCGTCAACCCTATAATTTGCAAAGTATTACTAATATTCATATATTTTTTTTATCACCTTAATTTCACCTATTAATGGCAAAACTATTTTTTTCATTTAATGACCAATCAGATAGCTGGGCTCATTTTACTCTCCGCACAACTTTGGGTGTCCAAAATGTCTGCGCCCATGTTGTAAACAAAGCAGCTGTTTTTCCTTATAGAATTCATTCCTAAAATATGTTTTTTCGAAAATCATTTTTAAAAGTATTTTGTGTTTTTTTTTAAGTATTGTATGTTCCTTTTGATACATGTATAGAAAATATCTTGTTGTTTAGGAGCACCCTTTAATACTTTACGTAATTATATTGTTCTGTGTTTATATTTTTACGATCTGATGTAATGCCGTTTTCAAGTGGTAATCGCTTTGTGGCAATAACAGTCACCGGAACCTGTAAGCGACACCTAGCAACAGCTTCACACAATGAATAGTCTATCGGGTGACAACGTGTATGTACTTTTTAAAATTAATTTCCAAATTTTCCAATTATGTATATTTGTCTCTCAGTAATATTATACGTTTATAGTGTGTGTTCACGATTACAACTACAGTCACCATATATAGTTTTTCATAATGTATATACCTATATATAATTTACATTTTTTCGTAAATGCAAAATTGATTTTAAACGAGATTCAAAACTCTATCAAATCAAACATACATTTTAAAAATGTTTTACATATAACGAAAGTAGAACACACAATAACTAGATCTGTATCTCAGTACGTGAATAATAGCGAATTATCACTTCGTGTCACAAATTGATCTGCTTTGATGATGCGGAAGTATGTTTTCGAATTTGATATTTTGACCCTGCTATGATAATAAAACATCGACATTAAACTAAGGAGCATGGAAATTACAAATACGGTAATCACATCCACTAAAGCTGTACTATGCATTACTATTCTTGCCCTGTAAGATAGATATTAATGTTTTCAGAGACATAGAAAACAAGTAAATATCTACAGATTACTTCATACAAACAAACCATACAACACCTTTCAACACACACACACACACACACACACACACACGCACATACACGCATATGCGTGTGTGTGTCTGTGTGTGTAAGAGAGAGAGAGAGAGAGAGAGAGAGAGAGAGAGAGAGAGAGAGAGAGAGAGAGAGAGAGAGAGAGAGAGAGAGAGAGAGAGAGAGAGAGAGAGAGAGAGAGAGAGAGAGAGAGAAAGAAAGAGAGAGAGAGAGAGAGAGAGAGAGAGAAAGATCGTTGTAATTAACGATATAAGAATTATTGTGACATTTATGTGTGGTCAAAGGTCAAATGCACATATCCGCGTACACTGTATAATGTGACATTTTCTGTCTCAAAGAGATATGGATGATTACATGTATACATTTATAAGTAGGGATTTTTTAAACATTATATGTACATCATAGACATAATTTTACAGTAGTGGGGTCAAAAGTCAATGTCACAATTAAACAGAACGTGTCACAGGTTCTGCATGCACTGGAAAAATAAATCGTCATTAAAATATAACAAATGTAATTGTACATTTTAACGCCAGGGGTTATGGAAAAATAGTGTAATTAGTAATTTGAATTTTAACATCAGTTGTCATTGGTCGAAAATATAATTTACATCTGCATTATGGAACCAACAATACACACCGGCATTTCCATATTCAAAATAACACAAATTACTCTTGTGAAATATATAAAGATAGAGAAAATAACGATAATACAAAGTTAGTTTTAACATTGTCTGTTTATACATCATGTTTGGATTCAAATGAGATAAACTAACATAAATGCGGCGCTCAATTCAGGTGTCAAACTAGCAACTTGAATCCAGTGATTGTTCTGGGCGATAATGTGGTTTAGAATCATAAACACAAGATCAAAGACCACAGTAAATAACACTAAAGACATTCTATGTTCTTACTGCAATCATACAATTCAATGATCTGACAGTTAAAACCTCATTCTTCCCCTTGTTATGTTTCATATATGAAATAACTTATTTAAGATAACCAATTCATGTACTTCAAAATGTAATATGTTTATCCTGATATATTCATGTTAATGTATATATGGCACATCAAAATCACATTAATAAATTAAACCTAGCTTTTCTTTAATTAAAACTAATTTCTAACCAGTTAGACAGAGTTTTTCTCAGTTACTTTCATTAACTAAGTTAAATCTATTTTGTTCTGTGAAAAACCTAGTCTGAGAAAAATTAGGTTTAATGGCAATACAATTACTTTAATGTGTATTAATATGATCTCGAGCAACTAATCGTATTTTTTTTCATCAGTTAAACCTTTATTTGTCCCAGTGTAAGTGAGTTACGCGAAATACAGCAATTAACTGTAGAAAATGGTTAAACATGAAACATCATTATGTAGAGAAAAACTAGGATTAATTAAGTATAGTGGTATATAAGTAAAACCTAGTTTTTCTCCAGTTAAACCTAGTTTTTCTCAGTAATACACATTCACTGGAGAAAAAATAGGTTGAACTGAGAAAAACAACGATTAAATGAGCTAAACTCACAAAAATAGGTTAAACCTACTTTTTGTTCGAGAACTACTCTCATTAACTGTGTGAAAAGGGTCAATCCCAGTTTTTCCTCCAGTTCATGTTTATTACCAGAAAAAACTAGGAATAATGGGAGAAAAACAAGGTTGAACTGCACGAAAGGTATGTTTAACTGATGAAATCTCACTGATTTAATTTTGACTTGTCACACGTATCTGTTGACCATATTATCTACTTTATGTCAATATATTCCACAATTATATTATAGAATTAAGGACCAATGTCATCTCTCCGCCATTTCCCCTGATGTAAATATACACTTTCCTCATTGTCTTCAAATCCATTTGATTGTTGTAACTCGTTTTCGATATCCACGACTAGTTTTGCTAGACTGTAAGGGTTTCCACCTGCGTCTTGCTTCGATTCAGATTTAGATTCCTTTATTTTCAACAAGCAATTTTTACATGTGTCGTAGTGACTCTCTGCTGGATTTAATTCACTTTTATCCCGTCTAGATCGCGAGAATGACAATTCATCATAATCACTTGAAAACGTGATGGTATGCGAATACGTTGCATCAATTTCACAGATTTCTGCATTAACCAATTGCACTGTATTTTGATTTAATTGTACAGCTTGAGATCCTGTGTCCTGAACTTCTTGCTCTATATAGAAAAAAGATTAGCGTTAGTTTCACCGGGTACAAATAGAGTAAAGCCGCGCTACACTGCCAACATTTGTTCATTGTCCAAATTTGAAACGTCTACTTTCAAAAGTGTGACACAGAGCAAACAAAACGTGGGGAATTATAAAAATGTGTTACTGTATATTATTCAACAAATTGACAATTGATGAAAATCAATAGACATTTACTTTTTATCCATGCAAAATTTCATCAAAACCGGATGAAAAATATATCTCAGTAAATCATCTTGGTGTTTATAAAAGTTCGCCAAAATGACAAAAACTTGAGAAAACAAAAAATAGGCATGACATGATAAGGAAATTTATTGATCTTCTTCTACAATTACTACTTTCAAGTTTCTTTTTTTTTTCTTTATACGGTATTTCTGTATTAAATAAGCATAATCAATATTCAACTTACTTTTCATATATTTAAGTAATAAAAATATTTCCGTTGAAAAAGACTAAAATAATACATTTACCATGTCCCGAGTCGACTACTTGGTCACTCGCTTGCCTCCTCCTGAATAATTACGAAATGCGAATTTTAAAGACATTTTTGAAAAATCAAGACACTAAGACAAGCAAATTAAATACACCATACACCATATATATATATATATATATATATAATATATATATAATATATATAATATATATATATATATATATTATATATATATATATATAATATATATATATGTGTGTGTGTGTGTGTGTGTGTGTGTGTGTGTGTGTGTGTGAATTAATATCATCCCGAAACATGTTCTTGACTTTCAACATTTAGTTCCGAAATAAACCCACACTCAACGCGCACTCAATCGTGTGTGTGTGTGTGTGTGTTTGTGTGTGTGTGTGTGTGTGTGTGTGTGTGTGTGTGTGTGTGTGTGTGTGTGTGTGTGTGTGTGTGTGTGTGTGTTATTTCAAATACAAAACATTGGGATCAAGTTTATAATAGATAAGAAACAAATAAAACAACCACACCTCGACTTCAACCAGTACATGTAAAACAACCAAGGATTACTAGGAATTACTATGCCATACCTGTGTGTATGAACCAGCAGTATTACCAACACTATTATAACAACTCCCAGAGGTACACCATATAGATGATTCCAAAAGATCCCTTGATGATACCCATTCGATTCTGTTGTTTGCTGTTCAGTACTTGTAGTTTCCATTATAACCATGACTGAATTGCAAATGAAATATATGTCTATACCGTTTGACTTTAAAAAAAAATTGTATAATGTCATATAAGTGTTTACGTTATCAGAAAATAATCTTACTGGTACAGAAGATAAACATATAGGTGATTACAAACTCAATCTATAAAAAGTGCTCATTTTGAATATAGATTTATAAAAATACTTAATAGAACGTTTTAATTTTGTAATACATATGTGATCAGCCGTACAGTTACATGTTTCTTTACAAGCCACACCATAGTATCCATCGGAACACGATGACCTACAGTCTTTACCAAATGAACCTAAAGGACATTCTGACTATTGTATGCTTTATCAATGCTTGGAGAAATTTAAGATGGCACTTTGTCTTAACATAAAAAATAATTCAAATTATTTTGGAAACGAATAAAGAATGTCCTATAATATTTATTCTCTAAAATATACTTACATACAAGTATTTATAGAACGTTTGTTACCCCCACCCCGCCTGTACGTATAAGAAAATATCACATACCCACAGTTTTGTTTTGTGCGCAACCATCTTGGACATCACATATCTGGTTATGTGTACAGTTGCATTTGCCCATGCAAAGCTTACCATAATATCCATTTGGGCATTGTGACTTACACTCTTCTCCAAATGATCCTTTCGGACATTCTAAAAATATATGGTTTCTTTAATACTTGGTTAGCTTTGAATAAAAAGCTTTGCGTCATTTCAAGAAACGCAAAATAAGGTTTGATTATTAAATATGCCCTAAGTATAAATTACAAATTTGAAAATTCGGACCTAGGCGGATGTAAAAAATATGTTTAAACTGAAAAGAAGGTACATTACCTTTGCATTTTCCGTCCACATACTTGAAGTTAGCACAACATTTCTTCTTACCACTGAAAATACAGCAACAACAACAACAACAACAAAATAATAATAATAATAATAATAATAATAATAATAATAATAATAATAATAATAATAATAATAATAATAATGATAATAATAATACTAATGTGTTACACGGTGGTAACTTACCTTTCCAGAGGATTGCATACTATCTCACAATTTACAAATGTAAATAACCACAACAAAATAGTTACAAGAAGAATGCAACACTTCATCATTATAAATTATCCGTCTGTAGCGATATGATATGTCATCAGGAATGTGTAACGCTTGATAGTAAATTATGTAATGATTTCCTTAAAGGCAATTCACATTCAACATCATATTTATGAAAACATCTGCAAACAAGGAAAACAATCATTAACTGTCACATATATAGGTTTAACGGATATAGGTTTAAGCATTTGTAGTTAATATTACTGGTTTATTTCTGAACGAGATGTTGAGAATCACGATGAGATTTATTTTGTTTTTTTGCCACACTCATAAGTTATTCAATGATATGGTGTCCCTGCGGTTTTAACGCGGAGGAAATGACCTGGTTGCAATGTACCAGGGATATAATATCGGCCTTTCACAAGTAAACTGACAAATTTCTCATAAACATCAGTTTAGGTGCAAGCGGGCCTGTTTTAGACCAAAAAGAGAGATACTATATATATATATATATATATATATATATATATATATATATATATTATATATAATATAATATATATATATATATATATATATATATACTATATATATATATATATATATATATATATTATATATATATATATATATATATATATATATATATATATATATATATATATATATACAGCAGAACCTCCATGGGCCAAAGTTTAAGGGACCACCTAGAAAAGTTCGAAACATCGGGACGTCGACTCAAGGGTGGTGGTAACTGAGAGCAATATGTTTGTTAGTTTCATAGGTTCTATAAGGTGTATATGGATGTTTTAAGACTCTGTAAGACAAGTACGGTCATTATGATTAATAATTAATGCTAAATTTGTCATAGTTTTCGTGAAATTAAAATATTGGGTCTCTATCAGAAAGGGACATTGTATCATGAGGCGATGTCATACACATGTAAATTTTGACTTTGAATTGTATGTAGGAATTGTCGTTTTTATTTTTAGGAAATAGCGTTAAATAACAAAAGTATTTGGGACTCTGTGAATAGTTCGGACATCGAGAAATTCCACTCATTGAAGTTCGGCTCATCAAAGTTCCACTGTATATATTTTCCAGGAAGTAAAACCTCAATAACCAAAGGCAGACAAAATCAAAAGGTAAACTGAGCTTGTTTGCTTTAAATAAAAAAACAAAGAAATCAAAGGCTACTGTTGAAAAGAGCTTTTATCACAAATACCAAACATGTATATCAAATTATCGACTTGAAAAACTAACTAACAGCATAAAAAGTGCTAGTTGAAAATAGCACTTATTAAAATGCCAAAATGTATACAAACAATTTAACCTACTAAACTACAGTTACAGACAATAATATATTCCACAGCATCACACAGATACAAACAATAGTTATAGAAATAACTTCCTCAAACATTGAAAAATCATTATTAAATATGGGATCAATAAACCTTTCATCATTTAGAAAACAATTTACTTCTATATACGATGCAAAGGTGGGAACAAAATCGGACACACCATATTGAGATTGATTGATAATGATAAAAAAAAACATAATATGAGAAACAAAAGCAACCTCAGGACTTGTATCCTACATAGTGCTTACAGTAAGGGTAATGCGCTTAGAATGGAACAGATCTCATATGATATATACACAGACATAAATGCTGCCTCAGTCATTTTAGGCTGCAAAGTAACGGATACCCGGTGTCTTACCATCCAATAGAATAAAAAATCAAACAACAGTTGTATTGATTACTAAAGACACATGACACACCGACTTCGCACATACTGAGTGGTGATCACACTCTGACATATATAAAGTACTAGTCAGTCTAGTAATAAATCAGTCTCTGAGTACATTAAATGAAGCAAGTAAATCATTGGTCTAAAACACTGTCAGGGGTTCGATTCTCAATGAAAAAAGCAACAAACCGTCATTTTACGGGAGCCGCCAAATTAGAATGTCCTCGCCCCATAACTTTTATTTGGGAGTCAGGACCCCCCCCCCCCCCATGTATGAGAAGTTGTTGCAGCACCTATTCGAAAACTATAAGACTTGTATTTATTGGTATCGAAAACAGCAAATAATAGTGAAGGATTAAGATATCTGTAACGTAATAATGGGCCAACCAAATCGGCTCGTAAACTTAGGTATTCCTTGAAAGAAAATATTGGACAAAAATATATATCTTTCTGTGGAACGATTTCAAGCGAAACCGATTGTTCAGACATATGAGGTATGTAGTTGGACACTTTTAAGGTTAGAAATTCTTTATTGGTAGTAGACTTCAATTCAATGCCAGCTAACTGCAATAAATTATGAATATTTTTGTGACGATAAGTGATCTCACCCACCCTTAAAATACATCGGAGGCTAGAAGTAAAAGTGAAGAAGTACCAATCGGCAATCGCTACTCAAGTCCATTATAACACGACAAATTAGATATGCAAATGGTCTCAACATGACGAACAACTGCGAATCCGAAAGGAGGTAGGAACAGGTGTCCAAAAGGAGTCAACGTCCTATACTGGCATGCCACCCCTGTCGCAAATATTCCATGGAAAACTTTTTATTTGATGAACGGGGCAAATTCGGTGAAAAGGTCAAGTTTGCTGAAAAGGTCAAGTTCGGTGAAAAAACATTACTGCCACAACGGAGTCACTGTCTGTGATCGTGCTCCAGAAGAGTGTTTAATATTGCAGAAATGGTGGACTTCATAATGTTTAACAAGATCCCCGTATCGACCGTAAGACTTCGTAAACGACGTAACTATATAAGTTGTTTATTTTCGATTCATTTCGCTCCCAAAATAAAACATTCATAAGGAGACCATGACCTGGCATAACGTATAAGTTGTGAAAAAATACCATCAGCAGGAGAAAATGGAATATTAATACTTAGAAACGGGGAGTTCGTGATATGGAAATTGAAATAAGTTTGTCATAAATTGAGGTGTGACGTTGACCGTTCTTTTCTATCGACAGGAGTAATTCTAGGTAAGAAGTAGATGTGATGCATTTTTTGTCCGCAAGGAAACGTATTTTCAGTCATAAAGCTTATTTAACTGATAGGAATATGATAACGCTGCAAAATATGAAGAAACTGTATTCGGAGTTTTCCGTTCATTATGAAAAAAATGATTTGTACATATTAACCGCCTCAAGGGTTAAGTAAACACTCAAAAGATGGATAAGTGACGTCAAGGATGACATGAATTGTTGGTAATAATTATTGTAAGTTCTTAGAGTTTGGTGCCAATACTAAATCTAAATCCAACGTAGCTGTTTTTACGAGTGAAGAAGACTTGGGTGTACTTTTGTTGGATCTGTGTCCATATAAGATGCATCTTAGAGGGATTCCGTAATCTGAAAACGAGATAGCATACCGATTAGTCTATTTACATGTCCTGGAATATGTTCTGCACATATAAAGTTTTGTTCTGTAACTAGAGAGTACCCGACTATACATGGCGACACATAGAAAGTTTTGTTTGTCACTGGACACTACCCAACAATACAAACTTGTTTTTTCTATTTGTTCGTTTACTTCCAAATATTCTTGGTCTGGTGTTGGTTCTGCAAATAAAAAAGTGTAGTTTAAAACAAACATATGAAACACTATAAAATTCTCTTATTTTCGCTTTATTTAGGTATACGTTTTCATTCTCTTGATTATATGTGGAATTTCTCAAAATATTCCGGAATAAAAATGTATTTTCCGGAACTTAAACTGTCGTAAACAGTATGGAATAGAGGGAGGTAACTATTTAAGTCTTTATGATTCATATACATAGGTGTGGACATGAAGTCGCATTTTGTAAGATTTCCAACAAGGGATATCAATAAACATGGAGTGATATTTATATCGGCTTAGATTGACATAGCACATAGATATACCTCACTTCATTACAGTTCAATGTGCGACTTTTCCTATACAGCTAGTTTCGTCTCCATATATGCGAATCACTAAGACGTTAAGAGTTACCTCCCTCTATCCCATAATGTTTACGACAGCTTAAGTTCAGAAAGTACAATTACAGTCAGGAATATTTTGATTTTGAGAAACTCCATTTATAATCAATAGAAAGATGAAGAATACATATACCGAAATAAAGTGAAAATGTGAGATATTTATAATATGTCATATGTTTTTTTCAGCTTCATTTTTATTTGCATAACAATCACCAAATTAAAAACCTTTGAAAGCAAACGAACACTTAGGAAAAAAGTGGACACACATCTGCAACGTACTATGAAGATGGTAGCTTTTCTGTTAAGAATATGAATCAGTTTGCAGTATTACCAACTAATTAAACATACTTAATCAGAATAAAAATTGGATAATTTAATAAAAAAATTCTTATATCTGACACTGAAGAAATCGAACTTATTAAATCTTAAGATAGATTCTGATGCAATATGTTTGTTTTGCGTCATTTCATTGGTCGATGGCATTGAAGACTTACGGGGGATTCAGTGGGGATGGTAATAAATACCAAACAGTAAGTTACATTTATTCTATATAGAACAATTTGTAAGTTAAATATTATTACAAGTCAACGTATAGGAATGTTACTGTATGTACATGTATGTGATAATGTATATGTGTGTTTGTTACTATATTGTGCATGTCTGTAATACGAAACTATTGCTTGCTTTATTCAACTTATTGATTGTATAAGTGATCTGCCTAGTTACAGAACCAGAACTGGTTGCATATGAATCAATTACGAATACCTTGTATAGTTTAGAACTGTAAAATTACAAAACAAAATCTTCGATATGTTACCCTTTATGCTTAGGTAGTATCTTATATCAGAACAGATGTAGTTATGTATTGCCCATTATATTGGGGTATTGTAAACGACAGAACAAAACTTAAGTGTTACCCCGTATTGCTAGGTACTGCCCAGTGACAGAACAAATCTTGTAATGTGTTACCCTGTATGGTTGGGTATTATCAACTACAGAACGAAACATCCTATGTGTTACCCTGCATGGTTGGTTTGTGTCCAATAACAGAACCAAACCTCAGTGTTATCCTGTATGGCAGGGTATTGTCCAGTGACAGAACACAACGTGCAATGTAATGCCCTGTTTGGGTATCAACGGCAGGGCAAAACTTGCGATTTTTGCACCACGTATGGTTGGATAGTGGCAGGTGACAAACAGAACGTGCTATTTGTTACCCTGTATAATTGAGTACTGTCTACTTAAAAAACAAAACTTGCTATATATTACCCTGTGTAAGTGAGTACTGTCTAGTTACAGAACAAAACTTGCTTTGTTTTACCATATATCGTAGGTAGTGTCAAACGACAGGCATTATGATATTTATTAAGTGACTGGTCCTACCGTTTCAGAGCATGACATACCCCAGGCCATGTTATAGTCTAACCGATATGCTATATCGTTTTCAGATTGCGCAATTCCTCCAGATGCATCGTATATGGCCAAAGAGCCAACCAAAGTACATTCAATCTTCTTCACATGTAAAAACAGCTACGTTGCCTTTAGATTCAGTTTTGACACCAAACTGCAAACAAAGCTTACAATAATTATTACCAACAATTTACGTCATCCTTGATGTCGTTATTATCCATCTTCTGAGTGTTGACTTAAACCTACGGTTATTATGTACATATCCTTCTTTCATAGTGAGGGGAACATCCAATACCGTTAATTCATATTAAGCAGAGTTATCATATTGATATGATTTAATATTACATTTCCTTGCGGAGTTGCGATTGCCGATTGGTACTTCTTCACTTTTGCTTCTAGCCTCCGATGTATTTTAAGGGTGGGTGAGATCACTTATCAGCCCAAAAATGTTCATGATTTATTGCAGTTAGCTGACATTGAATTGAAGTCTACTGCCATTAGAATTTCTAATCTTAAAACTGCCCAACTACATACCCAATATGTCTAAACAATCGCTTGAAATCGTTCAACAGAAAGAAATACCTTTGTCCAGTATTTTCCTTTTAAGGAATACCTGAGGTTACAACGCGATTTGGTTGGCCCATTATTTCGTTACAGATATCTTAATCCTTCACAATTATTTGCTGTTTTTGATACCAATAAATACAAATCGTATAGTTTTCGAATGGGTGCTGCAACAACTTCTCATACATGGAGTGTTGTCCTGACTCCCACATAAAAGTTATGGGGCGAAGGCATTCTAATTTGGCGGCTCCCGTAAAATAATGAATAAAGGTTTGTTTTTTTTCCATTGAGAATCAAAACCATGGCAGTGCTCTAGACCAATGATTTACTGACTTGATTTAATGTACTTAGAGACTGATTGATTGCTAGAATGACTAATGCTTTATATATGTCACAGTGTGAAAATCAGTATGTGTGAAGTTGGAGTGTCAATGCAACTGTTGTTTGATTTCTTGACTGAATAGTAAGACACCGGGTATCTGTTACTTTACAGCCAAAAAATGACCGAGGCAGCATTTATATCCGCTCGTTACGATTATCTTAAAACTATTCTGTGTACATGTTATATATGGAATATGTTCCATTCTTGGATTATTACCTTTACTCTAAGCAATATGTAGGTTAAAAGCCTTGAGGTTGCTTAATCTATAACGAAATACATGCACCTATTTTTTTTTTTTTTTCTCATATTATGTGTTTTTATCATTATCAATTAATCTAAATATCTTCTGTCCGATTTTGTTCCCATCTTTGCACTGTATATTGAAGTTTATTGTTTTCTAAATGATAAAGGCTTATTGATCAAATATCTTATAATGATATTTCAATGTTTTCTGGAAGTTGTGTTTATAACTATTATTTATATTTGTGTGGTGCTGTTATATATATATTATTCTTTGTAACTGTAGTTTTGTAGGTTTATGAACATGTTGGCATTTTAATTAATGCTCTTTTCAACTTGCACTTGTTTTGTGCTGTTGTTGTACATTTATATAGTTATTCTCTGTTACATTAGTTTTTCAAGTTGATAATTTGTTATACATATTTGGCATGTTTAATAAAAGCTCCTTCCAACAGTAGCTGTTTTATTATTTAAAGTAAACAAGCTCAGTTTAACTTTTGATTTTGTCTGCCTTTTGTTATTAATGTTTTACGTCCTGGAAGTAATATACAGTAGAACTTTGATAAGTCGGACTTCAATAGTGGAATTGCTCGATGTTCCGAACAATTCAAAAAGTAACGGATAATTTGTTACTTAACGTTATTTATAAGCATTTCATAATACGAACTTCTATGGATCGGATTCATCGATATTTCTAATAAATTTTGAAGCCAACGACGGCAATTCCTATATATATATAATGTATATGTGTGTGGAATAGCCCCATGATACTTCTTCTCCTTTTCATAGAGACCCAATGTTTTAATTTCGCGAAAACTAAGATAAATTTAGCATTAATTATTAATCATAATGACCGCACTTCTCTTAAATGGTTTTGAAGTAGTCTTATACACCTTATAGAACTCATGAAACTAAAAAGATATGGTTCTCAGTTACCACCCTTGAGTCGAAGTCCCTATGGTTTGAACTTTTGTAGGTGGTCCCTTGAACTTTGATTCATCAGGGTTCTGCTATACATATATATCTTATTTTAAGGGGCCCTAAATACCCGCATATGGAGTTTATATTTCACAAATGGTCCGATTTGCTACGGTATGTTCAGCATATAAATATTTCATATACAGAGGTAAACTACACACTGACAAATTATTGACACGGAGATATCGAAAACCGCGTTTAATGTCAACGTTCCGCAAATCTTACAGTGGGTACAATAGTCTTGTTTCCAACTACTCTGTTTCACTAAGTGAAATTTTGAGTTGCCTTTTTGTTTGAAGTTGTTGAGACATCGGTACAGATTGTGTCGGGGATACACTCCTCACGTGTTTCATTGGACTTGACTGTGGACTCACGGCGGATGTGACCGGTCGACAGGGGATGCTTACTCCTCCATGACGCCCGATACCACCTCTTGGTTTACAGAGGTAGGTGTTTGTCCATTTTTTATTGGATTTGTATATGTGTCCTGGACATTGTATTGATTTATACATTGGTATATGATATATATATAACTATATTATAATATATTTATATATATATATATACGATATATATTATAAATATATATATTATATATATATATATATATATATATTATAATAATAATAATATTAATAATAAATCGCATTGCTATGAAGTATCTCACATTTTTGGTCAGCACTTTCCTGCTGGCACCTTAACTCTTGTTTATGAGAAAGTTTGTCAGTTTACTTGTGAAAGGCCCTGGTATATTGCAATAGTGTTCTTTCCTCCACGTTTAAAACTTATTATTATTATTATTATTATTATTATTATTATTATTATTTTTCTTCTTCTTCTTCTTCTTCTTCTTCTTCTTCTACTTCTTCTTCTTCTTCTTCTTCTTCTTCTTCTTCTTCTTCTTCTTATTATTATTATTATCATTAATATTATTATTATTATTATTATTATTATTATTATTATTATTATTATTATTACTATTACTGTTGGTGTTGGTGCTGTTGATGTTCTTGTTCTTGTTGTTAATGAAGTTTTCTTACACAATTAACTGCAATGTGTATTTCCAGTGGTAAGAAAAAACGTTGTACTCACTTCAAGCATGTGAACGGAAAATGCATAAGTAACGTACCTTCTTTCAATTTAAACATATCTTAATATCAGTCGAAATCCGAATTTTGAAAATTGTAATTCATATAATTCAATTAGGCCTTCTTTATTAACCACGCCTTATTAATTGTTTCTTTGGATGACGAGACGCATTCTATTTAAAGTAAACCAGGTATAAAACGAACCATACTTTTTAGAATGTCCGAAAGGTTCATTTGGAGAAGGTTGTACGTCTCAATGCGTGTCATGTAATGTCCAAGACGGTTGTGTACAACACAAAACTGTGAGTATGTGACATTTTCTTATATTTACTGGAAATAACAAACTTTCTATAAATAATTGTATGGAAGTATATTCTAGAATAAATTCACAATACATTTCTTTCGTTTCCTAAAATAATTTGAATTATTTTTCTCATTTTAAGACCAAGTGACATCTTAAAGTTCTCCAAGCACTGAATACATCATACAATTTCAGAATGCCCGGTAAGTTCATTTTGAGAAGAGTGTAGGTCATCATGGATAATATGGCATGGATTATAAAGAAACATGTAATTGTACGGCTGACCACATATGTAATGTGGAGGAAGGTTGTGTGCATATTAATAGTGATAGTAAGTGGTTTTAACCTCTACTTATTACAAAACTAAAACGTCCACTAATTGTATGATTGTATAATTATTTAAAATGAGGACCGTTGTATGGATGGAGTGGGTAATTATCCATATGATTACAAAATTATAGATTAAAATTGATAACCCTTTACCTTTTGTAGCAGTATAATTATTTTTTCTCATAACGTTAACATTTATATTCAATTAAATATATTTGTTTAAAGTCAAACGATAGAGAATTATATTTTATTTGCAATTCAGACACCATAGCTATAATGAAAACTACAAGTACTGAACAGCAAATGACAGAATCAAATGGGTATCATGAAGGGATCCTATGGAATCATCTATATGGAGTACCTTTGGGAGTTGTTAAAATAGTGTTGGTAATATTAATGGTTCATACACATAGTAATGCCCAGTAATATTTGGCTGTTTTGCGTGTACTGGTGACAGTCGAGTTAAGATTGAGTTTAGTTGTTTCCTATCTATAATTAACATGAACAGACTGTTATGAGTTTGAAATATAACACACACACACACACTCACACACATACACACATACACACAGACACACACGCACGCACACACACACACACACACACACA
>BROG01001873.1:0-20000 GCA_030159075.1 Atrina japonica | reverse complement strand
GTAAATTCAATTATCTGTCGACTTTTTATGGTATATAATGATTTAATGATTGTAAAATACTTTCAACCAAAATTCTAATGACCTACATAATGCGACTTTAACGAGTTCGATCTTATATTTGAATACACATTAAATCAGAATCTCGTTTAAATTTAATGGATAAAATATAATTATTTTGACGACTTTGATACCAAAGTATAAATCATTAGGATGTCCAGGATAAAGGTACAAATCTGGCGCTACATGTACAAACACGGACCTCCTGAGGTCAAGAGGTGGGATCAGGTGCCATGGAGGAGTAAGCATCCCCAGTCGACCAGTCAAACCCGCCGTGAGTCCACAGACAAATCATAATGAAATACGTGAGGAACGAATCCTCGTCACAATTGGTACAGAGATCTCAACAACCGCGATAGAACAGGTAACTCAACATTTCACTTAGTGAAACAGAGTAATCGGAAACAAGACTATTATACCGACTGTAAAATTTGCGGAACGTTGGCATCAGACGCGTTTTTCGAAATCTCTGTGTCAGTAATTTGTCAGTGAGTAGTTTTACCTGTATATGAAATGTTCATATGTCGAACAAGCCTTGGCATATAGGATCACTTGTAAAATATAAACTCCATGTGCGGGTGATTTTGGGATATTACTACTTAAATGTTGAAAATTTACGATGGGAAAGCCGAAATCGTCGCGTTTGTCTTATAGCTTAGTTGTTAATTTCCCGTCTGTGTCTAGAGTAAGTAAAATGTCAAAGTATCAAGCCTTTGCATCTTTAATTTCTAGTTCGCTGGGATATACCGCAGTGATATATGTATGAAAATTGTCATTA
This sequence comes from Atrina japonica, assembly GCA_030159075.1. Taxonomy (NCBI): domain Eukaryota; kingdom Metazoa; phylum Mollusca; class Bivalvia; order Pterioida; family Pinnidae; genus Atrina; species Atrina japonica. The sequence continues at coordinate 19,165 of BROG01001873.1, read as the reverse complement.
TCAATTGACAAACTGACGTCGATATATCTAAGTGTCGATTTAAAGGACACCGCTAACTTTTTTCTTATTTTGATTCAGCAGTTTTTGAATGAAGTCTGCTTTTTATGAATAAAGGAACAGGTCAGCCAATAAAGGAGCACAATTGGTTCCCATAAGAATGCCGACATTTTGTTGAAAGACCACGTCTGCGAACATTACAAATTTATTGTCTATAAGGAATTCCAGCATCTTTTTAATATCAACTGCAGTGTATTTATGTGAAGAATCAGAGTGGTGTTGGACAAAATAAGTGTCATGATAACCAATCACTATATATTTAAATTTTCGGGTACCACTTTAGTGAAAAAACAGTTGTCTATGATGCTAAAAAGTCTCTCTTTTAATTTTGTATGTGGAATTGTTGTGTAAAGAGTAGAGAAGTCGTATGTTTTGATACTGTGAATTTGAGAAAAATTGTGTGCCTTCAAATTTTCTAAAAGTTGTTTTTTAAGTATCCACACCTGATTTACACCACTTCTGGAATAAGCAACTGTACAGTATTGCTGAAGTTTCTCCTTAACGGCTGTCGGTATCTTGGTAAAGAGTAAAGATAAAATTTTGGTTGAACATTTGCTGGATCCTGCTATGTACATCTGCTTATATGGCTCCTATTGGGGATATTTATATTTAGTATATATCTTAAAGAACAGCATCATACAAAACATTAGTGTGAATATTAGTATATTGTATAACAGTAAAGTGAATGACATTCCAAGATACATTTGTAAAGCTCGCTGTATATTTCAGGGACACAACATCGGAGAGTGAGTCCGTTTCGAGTTCAAAATGATAGAGAAGGGGATATGAATTCAGAGAAGCCAGAAAACAAACCGGGCACTGATCAAGTGAGTTAATAGTCTATATAGAACTCTCCTCTCTCTGTTTGTATACATTAAAATCCACTGATCTTTGCATTTCCTGATTTTGGTAATATCTCAGAACATAAAAACATTATCCTATCACTTATATGTAAAATATTCATTTTAATTATATTGATTAAAACAATATTAATTTGTTAATTGCATACACAATTCCCAGAAAATGAATATATATATATATATATATATATATATATATATATATATATATATATATATATATATATATATATATATATATATATATATATATATATATGCACAGCACTAAAACCAACAACACTATATATGTCGGATCTAAGCAATATATACAAGTCAGGAAAATTTAAAGCACTAAAATGAGAAACGACACGGACAAAATAAATTTCAAATATTCGGGACGACCTGTCCCTTCATCAGGTCAAAACAATTAAAATAACATGAAAAAAAACGTACACATACACACTCTCACGCAAACATCCACTCACACACACAAAACCGGAGAGAAATGCTACATTTTACAAGTGCACCGTTATAATGCAATAAATAAATGAAAATGGGGATCAAACAAAAGGATAACTAAAACTCTACTAAACTAAGCTCAAACTACCAACTTAGTTTACATTAGGTGAACAATAAATCATTAATACTTCATATACCAAATTTCAAATAGGATTAGTGTCTGTCCGTTTTCATGTTAAAATGTCAGTCGTATGGATTACAGGTTTTACTCGCCGATCATTTCTTTTTTAGTATTCAAAAATCATATTTTTTTATCACCTAATGACAAGTTAAAACACAACTGTTGCATTAATATATCGAATAACAACATATCGGGCAATTTTACCTGTAATATATTCTTATTTACAATAATTTGACCAGATTGATAACTTTTTTTCCGAATAAAAGTCTTTACCGCGTTCTGCTTAGCACCCTCGATCAAAAACACCAACAACTCTGTGTATTTCTATTTGAAATTGTCTGGCTCTTCGTATGTGGAAAGAAACAAACAGCTTCCAATTTACTTTAATTTATGATAAGATGAAAATTCTGTATCAATTCTGTATCAATATCTAGATCGCCTTGAAACAACTATATGAAAAACATCACATTTAATACATTTTGATTTAAATAGCATTACATAGTAATTAAAGGCGGCTCTATAGCGCTCCATTTGCGCCTTGTAACGGTTTTTGATGACGTCATCAGAATGCTGGCTTCATATTGGTAAATTCAAATGCCCACTATAGAGCCGCCTGTGACGTCATAACTGGAAGTGCGTCATACCGGAAGTGCGTTATACCGGAAGTGAGGTCATGTTGTCATGACAATAAGGAGAAAGAGCCAATCGTTGAGCTTGGAGGCGTGTCTATGAAGTGAAAGGTTGTGAGGGCGGCCATCTTGGTTAACGAGCCAAGCCTTCGTTACAAGAGGTCGGGGTTACGAGAGGTTACGTGAGTTCACGAGAGGTCAACGGCTAAAACCAGAAGTTGGGTTTTTCCAGTTTTGGGTTGAGAGTGAATCTATTTTTAGAACCGAAATTTTGGGTTTTCCCCAGGTTGGAGTGAAATCAACAGTAGGTGTCGCCACAGTCAGAGTGGTTAACGATCCTGTATCAAGTGCGCAAGCGCGAGAAGCGGTAGGCTTAGCTCGTAACTGTGAGTCAAGCTTCAACATGTTATCCTTGTAATAAGACTTGTAGAGTTACGAATATGTACAAAGGGAGATCACTCTGTATACCCTGTATGGATCTGAACTATCATAAACTGTATAGACTGAATGAGTAGGACAAATGGAAAGATCACTCTGTATAGCCTGTATGAGTAGGACAAAAGGGAGATTACTCTGTATAGACTGTATGGGTGGAACAAAGGGGATATCACTGTGTATAGACTCTGTAGGTGAAACATCACTCTGTATAGACTGAATAGGTGGAACAAAGGGGAGATCACTCTGTATAGACTATAGGGATGGAACAAAGGGGGAGATTACTCTGTATGGACTGTAAGCACTAAAGCAGAGAGGGAGGGTGGGTAGTGAAACAGGAAGTATAGGGAGGGTAGCCATCTTGGCTATGGAATCATGGGATATCTAGTTTTTCAGGGACTGACTAATCTCACGGCAGGAGAGATACATAGAACATGAAAGTGTGTAACATTCTCAAAGTTTGTCAAAGTGATCAAGTGTGTACCGTTCTCAAAGTTTGCAACGTGTGTATCGTTCTCATGTTTCAAAGTTTGCAAGGTGTGCAAAGTTCTAAGTTATGAAGTCTCAAAGTGACACAAGTGATACAAGTGACAAAGTGACACAAGTACAAAGTTGTGAAGTATGAGGTTGTTCATTTACATCGTTTCAACAAGTATCAAAGTTCAGACAGTGAAAACAGTATCTGTATTATTTTATAGCGTTTTTGTACTTCTGTATATAAAATAAAAAATTGAAACACTCACCCAGAGGATTTTTTCTGACGATGTTGACTCTTCCAGCTCCGGATCGTAAATGAGCTCTCAGAGCTCTAACTGAACCTATACTCTAGTCATGTGACTTATTATATTAGACTTTCATCTAATGAAGTAAATACTTCAGTAATAAGAAAAACACAAATGAAATAAAACGTTTAATGTTGAGCGAATATACACTGATAAGTAGTGTTTAGTCACTACAGAATAACACAAACACAAAACCTGCATACCTTTAGTTAAGGTTTCTTTTCGAATAAGTTGGGTGGCCCTTAAAAGGGTAGTTGATTGCTCCGAAAAGCTGAATAAGAGAGACTCTAATATCTGTCGAGTAGATGTTGCCAACGACGAATTTCTCTTTCTTTCTCTATCATCAGTCAATTTATCTCGGCCTTATGTTGTCGAAGATTGGCTAATGCTTCCTGAGCTAGTACGTATTGTACAGGTACTGGAAGTGAAGGTCATGTCTAGGTGGTTCCTGGTGTTATGTAGTAGGTGTCGCAGGGGTCCTACCATAATTTATCGGGGTGCGTGGCCTTAGTACAATACGTGTCCTCCGTGTAAGAATGATTCTCGTGTTTCTCTCTTCAGGTTGCATATCAATGTCGGATGAGTTATCCATGATGAACTAATACCGAGATTCAGACAGTATTAGCTCATATAGAGTTTATGACGTATGCTGTGTACTGTGTGCTTTCTTGTGATGTGAGCCCCAGATACCAAACAAGTCACAATTCCTGAATGGCATCTTTCTACTCTCTCTTATCCCTTTTTCTCTCAATTTCCCCAACTCTCTCCTTCTCTCTCTCTCTCTCTCTCTCTCTCTCTCTCTCTCTCTCTCTCTCTCTCTCTCTCTCTCTCTCTCCTCTCTCTCTCTCTCTCTCTCTCTCTCTCTCTCTCTCGTGGTTAGAAATGTGGGAAATCAGATCAACATCGACAAATGGGCCAGTTGTTGAAAATGGAAACAAGAAAGAGACAAAGTCGGCAGACCTAAGACTGATTATAGTAACATCAGTTCTGTAGTCTCTGTATCAGCATCCTAATAAGCAGACGTATTCCCTTTGTACCCTTACTTTCTGTATCCCTTTCTTATTCTCTTTGTATGCCTTACTTATACTCTTTGTATCCCGCCAGTCTCATAGAGTTGTGTTATACACTTCTGTTTTACACCTTCTAATAAGTCGTATAGTTTTATTCCTCAGTGTCACCGTATCTGTGTGGATACATACTAGATACTGTATGTTTACACCTTGATAAACAACATACAATACACAAGCACAAGGTAATTTTTCATCAAGTCTAATGCCCCGCTAAAGAGAGCTTTTGAAATAGTCTGCAGAGAATTAGTGTCGTCCTACTGTGACTATGTATAATGCATAAGAATGAAGTAAAACACGTATAACTTTGCATTCATAACTCTGAAACAGTCTAGAGAAACATACAAAACAGTACATTTTACTTTACTGATAGTATGAGATTACCTATATGACACTAGACGTACTCCCTTTGTACCCTTACTTTCTGTATCCCTTACTTATTCTCTTTGTATGCCTTACTTATACTCTCTGTTGAGTTATACACTTCTTTTTTTATACCTTCTAATAAGTCGTATAATTTTATTCCTCTGTGTCACCGTATCTGTGTAGATACATACTAGATACTGTATGTTTACACCTTGATAACCAACATACAATACACAAGCACAAGGTAATTTTTCCTCAAGTCTAATACCCCGCTGGCGACCTATCAAAAACTGATAACTACAGAGGCATCAGCTTGATATGCATCATAGCCAAGATTTACAATCGGCTCATACTAAATCGTATCAGGAGTGTCATCGACCTACGTCTCAGAATAAATCAGAATGGTTTTCGCCCCGGGAGAACAACAGTAGCACAGATTCTTGCCCTCCGCCGAATAATCGAAGGTGTCAAAGCCAATAACCTGAAAGCAATCTTAACCTTTATAGATTTTCGAAAACCTTTTGACTCCATACACAGAGGAAAGATGATACGAATACTCAAGGCATATGGAATTCCACCTAATCTTCTTCGTACAATCAAAAAGATGTACACCAATACCATGACCAAGATCGTAACACCTGATGGAGAAACTGGCATGTTTGAAATAACTGCTGGAGTTCTGCAGGGTGATACCTTAGCACCATTCTTATTTATTATAGTCCTCGACTATGCCCTGAGAAAAGCCATCTCTGGAAATGAAGAGGAACTGGGTTTCACCATACTGCCTAGAAAATCCCGCAGACACCCAAAACAAGTCCTCACCGATCTTGATTTTGCTGACGACATTTCCTTATTGTCAGATGAAATCGTCCAAGCTCAGGATCTGTTATCTAGAGTAGAGCGTGAGTGTAAGAAGGTCGGTCTAGGTATCAACGCCAAGAAGACAAAAGGCCTCACCTTCAATACTGACAACCCTACTTCACTCAAAACCTTAGATGGCATTGAAATCGAATGGGTTGAAGATTTTAAGTATCTTGGCTCATGGGTCGAAAGCTCAGAAAAGGACATAGCTGTTCGTAAAGCATTAGCCTGGCAGGCTCTGAACAAGATGTCCAGAATATGGGGCTCAGCCATGCGAAGAGATCTCAAGTTGCGCTTCTTCATAGCCACAATTGAGTCTATTCTGCTGTATGGCTGCGAGAGCTGGATTCTAACAGTAGCCCTGGAGAAGTCACTAGATGGAACCTATACACGCATGCTTCGTAAGGTTTTAGACATTCACTGGTCAAGTCACACCCCCAACGAGATCCTATATGGTAACCTCCCTAAGGTCAGTGACAAAATAGCCTCCAGGAGAATGCAGCTAGCTGGGCATTGCTTCCGTCATCCCGAGCTCAGCGCACAATCATTGGTACTGTGGGAGCCAAATCACGGACATCGTGGGAGAGGAAGACCCAAGGCCACCTTTTTGGACACACTCAAACGTGACACAGATGCAAGGGACGCAACAGAACTAGCTTCCCTGATGACTGATAGGAAGAACTGGCGTGGACATGTCGTTGGTCGTCTAAGGACGACCGAGTGAGTGAGTGAGTGAGTGAGTGAGTGAGTGAGTGAATACCCCGCTAAAGAGAACTTTTGAAATAGTCTGCACAGACAGTGTATACAGTCTATACAGAGTGATCTCTCCTTTTGGTTGGGACAAAAGGGAAGATCACTCTGTATAGACACTATGATTGGGACAAAAGGGAAGATTACTCTATACAGACGTTATGATTGGGACAAAAGGGAAGATCACTCTGTATAGACTGTATACACTGTCTGTACCAAAGAGGAAGGGCGGGTAGTGAAACCAGGAGTATATGGAGACCATCATCTTGGATATGGAATCATTGAAGTTTGCAGCTGTCTAACTTTCAAAGTTGTAAAGTTTGTAACGTTCTGTTTCAACATGATGAAGCAAACTTGTAAAGTTTGCAATGATCTACGTATGGAAAAATGTGAAGTCTCAAAGTTCAAAAGTTACAATGTTGTGAAGTATGGAATTGTTCACTGTTCTAGCTTACAAAGTTTCAAAGTTCAATAGGTTCGATAGGTTATAGAAGTCATTCTATTCGGTGTGACCGAAGTCTAGGATACCTTATATGAGACCCCTGCTAAACATCATCAAATACAGACTATTTCAAAAGGCACTGGTGAAATAATAGCGACAGTGAAACAGGTGGCCAGATGTCAGAAACAGGTGGTCAGATGCCTAGTGTCAAAATGTCAAAAACAGGTGGCCAGATGCCAAGTGTCAAGATGTCATAAACAGGTGGCCAGATGTCAAAAACAGGTGGCCAGATGTGACGTAGATGTCTAGACGGGGAAAAATGAAACTCGTCCTTGAAAATCGTCAAAACAGGTGGCCAGATGTCTAGACGCAGATGTCTAGACGGGGAAAATGAAACTCGTCCTTGAAAATCGTCAAAACAGGTGGCCAGATGTCTAGACGCAGATGTCTAGACGGGGAAAAATGAAACTCGTCCTTGAAAATCGTCAAACACAGGTGGCCAGATGTCTAGACGCAGATGTATAGACGGGAAAAATGAAACTAGTCCTTGAAAATCAATGCGTTACGCGCACGTCATAAACTCTATATAAGCTTTTACTATCTGAGTCTCGGTATTAGTTCATCATGGATAACTCATCTGACAATGATATGCAACCTGAAGAGAGAAACATGAGAATCCTTCTGACACGGAGGACACGTATTGTACTAAGGCCACGCACCCCGATACATTATGGTAGGACCCCTGCGACACCTACTACACAACACCAGGAACCACCTAGACCTGCCCTTCACTTCCAGTACCTGTACAATACGTACTAGCTCAGGAAGCATTAGCGAATCTTCGACAACATAAGGCCGAGATAAATCGACTGATGATTGAGAAAGAACGAGAAGTTCGTCGTTGGCAACGTCTACTCGACAGATATTAGAGTCTCTCTTATTCAGCTTTTCGGAGCAATCAACGACCCTTTTAAGGGCCACCCAACTTATTCGAAAAGAAACCTTAACTAAAGGTATGCAGGTTTTGTGTTTGTGTTATTCTGTAGTGACTAAACACTACTTATCAGTGTATATTCGCTCAACATTAAACGTTTTATTCCATTTGTGTTTTTGTTATTACTGAAGTATTCACTTCATTAGATGAAAGTCTAATATAATAAGTCAAGTGACAAGAGAGAGGTTCAGTTAAGCCTGTGAAAACTCATTTGAGATCCGAAGCTCGAGGTGTTAACATCATAAGAAAAAAAACACTATTATCAGCATGGGTGGGTGTTTCATTCTTTATTAGATAGGGCTAGATTATTTTCCATGCATTAAAATGACAAATATCACAGAAGAAAAAATAAGTCACATGACTAGAGTATAGGTTCAGTTAGACCTCTGAGAGCTCATTTACGATCCGGAGCTGGAAGAGTCAACATCGTCAGAAAAAATCCTCTGGGTGAGTGTTTCATTTTTTTATTTTATATACAGAAGTACAAAAACGCTATAAAATAATACAGATACTGTTTTCACTGTCTGAACTTAGATACTTGTTGAAACGATGTAATTGAATAGCTTCATACTTCACAACTTTGTCCCTTGTGTCACTTTGAGACTTCATAACTTAGAACTTTGCACACCTTGCAAACTTTGAAACATGAGAACGGTACACAAGTTGCAAACTTTGAGAACGGTACACACTTGATCACTTTGACAAACTTTGAGAACGACACACACACACACGTTTGATCACTTTTGCAAACTTTGAGAACGTTACACACTTTCATGTTCTATGTATCTCTCTTCTGCCGTGAGATTAGTCAGTCCCTGAAAAACTAGATATCCCATGATTTCATAGCTAAGATGGCTACCCTCCCTATACTTCCTGTTTCACGACCCACCCTCCCTCTCTGCTTTAGTGCTTACAGGCCATATAGAGTAATCTCCCCTTTTGTTCCATCCCTATAGTCTATACAGAGGGATCTCCCCTTTGTTCCACCCATACAGTTTATACATAGTAATCTCCCTTTTGTCCTACTCAAACAGTCTATATAGAGTAATCTCCCTTTTGTCCTACTCATACAGGCTATACAGAGTGATCTTCCCATCTGTCCTACTTATTCAGTCTATACAGTTTATTATAGTTCAGATCCATACAGGGTATACATAGTGATCTCCCTTTGTACATACTCGTAACTCTACAAGTCTTAGTACAAGGGTAACATGTTGAAGCTTGACTCACGGTTACGAGCTCGGCCTATCGCTTCTCGCGCTTGCACACTTGATACAAGATCGTTAACCACTCCGACTGTGGCGACACCTACTGCTGATTTCACTCCAACCTGGAAAAAACCCAAAGTTTCGGTTCTGGTTTTAGCCGTTGACCTCTCGTGAACTCACGTAACCTCTCGTAACCCCGACCTCTTGTAACGAAGGCTCTCATTGGCTTGTTATCCAAGATGGCCGCCCCCACAACCTTTCACTTCCGGTCATATACACGCCTCCAAGCTCAACGATTGACTCTTTCTCCTTATTGTCATGAGAAAATGACCTCACTTCCGGTATGACGCACTCCCGGTATGACCTCACTTCCGGTATGACGCACTTCCGGTGATAACGTCACAGACGGCTCTATAGCACGACATTTTAATTTGCCAATCAGAAGCCAGCATTCTGATGACGTCATAAAAAACCGTTACAAAGCGCCCCTGGCGGGAAAATTCAAATGACGCACTATAGAGCCGCCTATAACCACTAACATACATGTGCTATATCATATCACGCATGCAGTTTCATTTATTCTGGTGGTACTGCGGAGACCCAAAACATGCGCGAAAAGACGATTGTGCACAACTCGATGACTGCCGACTATCGCCTTTGGCGATATGCCCGGCTAAAAATGGTTAGTTCATCCATAGTAAATCCAAGAATTATTCCATTTTCCCAAACATCAAGCCCCTTCCAAAATATAAACAAAGCGATCTGCTTCCTACTGTTATTCGGCCATTGAGCCATGTTAGTTCTTTCGGAACACCTTGCTGTTTACTGGAAGATCAAACATAGCTCAACGGCCGAATGACAGTAGGAACGAAACCGCTTTGTGTTTGTTTTGGAAGGGGCTTGATCTTTGGAAAAATGGAATAACTTTTAGATTTATTATGGATGAACTTACCATTTCTCTGTTTGTTGCTGTTTGTACGTTGCTAAAAACTTCACTGGATGCACAGATGTATATTTCTGTTGAATCGTCTGTAGACACGGTATACACAAAAGTACAGGAAGAATCAATGAGTTTTGTTCAGCCTCTGGGACTTCGCACGTTTCGCGTTGTGATTACAGATATACAATGACGACCAATATAATTAATCCGCCTTTTATACCTGCTGTGGGACTTGATTTTCCTGAGAAACAATTACAAATATGTCACCTGTATGGAGATATGAAGTGGGAATGTTTCAAAACATTTTTTTCAACACATTTTTTTTCATTAAAAGTTATCTTCGTAGTTCAGCATTAACTATGTATATTTTGTGCAAAGAAATTTTTCCCTACTTTTTATTTTTGAATATAACCCTAACCCTGTTTGTGGTCTTCAATGCATATCGCCACTGAAGTCTACAGTACACGTACCACATCTATTTGCCAGAGTCATTTATGTGCATAAGATTACCGTTCTTTGGATCATTGGAAGAAACCCAGTCTTCACTTTCTTTCATATATATATATATATATATATATATATATATATATATATATATATATATATATATATATATATATATATATATATATATATATATATATATAAGGGTTGTAAGTGAGTTATGCAAATACGCGAAGGACAGATAACCAAAACAATTAACAATTAAATCTGTAAACGTATTGCTTTGCTTGCTATAGCGAGCGCCAGTTGTTTTGGTTGAATGTATACTTTAGATATAATCGATGTGATGTATTAAATTTGAAGATAAACAGGTCTGAATTGTGTCAGGTAATTAGAAAATGCCTTTTTGGGATTCAAAATTTCACAATTTTCTAAAAGTGGTCAGTAAACCTCAGTCGAATTCTTGTCTCGCAATTTATCCAAACGTTTAAGAAGATTCTGTAGTATAGTATAGAACAAATCACCGATACCAAAGTATTATCACATTTTCATTTTTCGATGTGTTATATAAATATATCTAAATAGTTTGTATTTTACTTCAGCTGTGTTTCATAAGTATCAATATTTTACCCATTACATTTGTAGACCTCTTATAAACAAGGATACAGTTATGATTGCCAATTATCTGATCATCCGAATATCAAAGGCGAGGTAAGTAGAATGTATCACTAAGTCAAAGGCATATTAAGTATAATGTATCACAAAGTCAAAGGCGAGGTAAGTAGAATGTATCACTAAGTCAAAGGCGAGGTAAGTAAAATGTATCACTAAGTCAAAGGTGAGGTAAGTAGAAAGTATCACTAAGTCAAAGGCGAGGTAAGGAGAATGTATCACAAGGTCAAAGGCATATTAAGTTTAATGTATCACAAAGTCAAAGGCGAGGTAAGTAGAATGTGTCACAAACTCAAAGGCAAGGTAAGTAGAATGTATCACTAAGTCAAAGGCGAGGTAAGTAAAATGTCTCACTAAGTCAAAGTCGAGGTAAATAAAATGTCTCACAAAGTCAAAGGCGAGGTAAGTAGAATATATCACTAAGTCAAAGGCGAGGTAAGTAAAATGTATCACAAAGTCAAAGGCGATTTAAGTAAAATGTGACACAAAGTCAAAGGCGAGGTAAGTAGAATGTATCACTAAGTCAAAGGCGAGGTAAGTAGAATGTGTCACAAAGTCAAAGGCGAAGTAAGTAAAATGTATTACTAAATCAAAGGCGAGGTAAGTAGAATGTGTCACAAAGTCACAGGCGATGTAAGTAAAATGTATAACAAAGTCAAAGGCATATTAAGTATAAAGTATCACAAAGTCAAAGGCGAGGTAAGTAGAATGTATCACTAAGTCAAAGGCGAGGTAAGTAGAATGCGTCACAAAGTCAAAGGCGAAGTAAGTAAAATGCATTACTAAATCAAATGCGAGGTAAGTAGAATGTGTGACAAAGTCACAGGCGAGGTAAGTAAAATGTATCACTACGTCAAAGGCGAGGTAAGTAGAAAGTATCAATAAGTCATAGGCGAGGTAAGTAGAAAGTATCACTAAGTCAAAGGCGAGGTAAGTGAAAGTATCACTAAGTCAAAGGCGAGGTAAGTAGAATGTATCACTAAGTCAAAGGCGAGGTAAGTAGAATGTATCACAAAGTCAAAGGCGAGGTAAGTAGAATGTATCACTAAGTCAAATGCGAGGTAAGTAGAATGTATCAATAAGACAAAGGCGAAGTAAGTGCGAGGTAAGTAGAATGCATCACAAAGTCAAAGGCAAGGTAAGTAGAATGTATCACAAAGTCAAAGGTGAGTTAAGTAGAATGTATCACAAAGTCAAAGGTGAGGTAAGTAGAATGTTGTATCACTAAGTCAAAGGCGAAGTTAGTGCGAGGTAAGTGGAATATACCACTAAGTCAAAGGCGAGTTAAGTAGAATGTATGACGAAGTCAAAGGCAAGGTAAGTAGAATGTATCACAAAGTCAAAGGCGAGGTAAGTAGAATGTATCACAAAGGTAAAGGCAAGGTAAGTAGAATGAATCACGAAGTCAAAGGCGAGGTTAGTAGAATGTATAACAAAGTCAAAGGCGAGGTAAGTAGAATGAATCTCAAAGTCAAAGGCGAGGTAAGTAGAATGTATCACAAAATGAAAGGCGAGGTAAGTAGAATGTATGACGAAGTCAAAGGCGAGGTAAGTATAATGTATCACAAAGTCAAAGGCGAGGTAAGTAGAATGTATCACAAAATGTAAGGCGAGGTAAGTAGAATGTATCACAAAGGTAAAGGCGAGGTAAGGAGAATGTGTCACAAAGTCAAAGGCAAAGTAAGTAAAATGCATTACTAAATCAAATTAGAGGTAAGTAGAATGTGTGACAAAGTCACAGGCGAGGTAAGTAAAATGTATCACTACGTCAAAAGCGAGGTAAGTAGAAAGTATCACTAAGTCAAAGGCGAGGTAAGTATAATATATCACAAAGTCAAAGGCGATGTAAGAAAAATGTATCACAAAGTCAAAGGCGAGGTAAGTAGAATGTATCACTAAGTCAAAGGCGAAGTAAGTTCGAGGTAAGTAAAATGTATCACAAAGTCAAAGGCGAGGTAAGTAGAATGTATCACTAAGTCAAAGGCGAAGTAAGTTCGAAGTAAGTAGAATGTATCACTAAGTCAAAGGCAATGTAAGTAGAATGTGTCACAAAGTCAAAGGCAAGGTAAGTAGAATTTATCACAAAGTCAAAGGCGATGTAAGTAAAATGTATCACAAAGCGAAAGGCAAGGTAAGTAGAATGTATCACTAAGTCAAAGGCGAGGTAAGTAAAATGTATCACTAAGTCAAAGTCGAGGTAAATAAAATCTCTCACAAAGTCAAAGGAGAGGTAAGTAAAATGTATCACAAAGTCAAAGGCGAGGTAAGTAGAATGTATCACAAAGTCAAATGCGAGGTAAGTTGAACTTGTCAAAAAGTCAAAGGCAAGGTAAGTAGAATATATCACTAAGTCAAAGGCGAGGTAAGTAAAATGTATAACAAAGTCAAACGTGATGGAAGTAAAATGTGTCAAAAAGTCAAAGGCGAGGTAATTAGAATGTATCACTAATTCAAAGGTGAGGTAAGTAGAATGTGTCACAAAGTGAAAGGCGATGTAAGTAAAATGTATTACTAAATCAAAGGCAGGGTAAGTAGAATGTGTCACAAAGTCAAAGGCGAGGTAAGTAGAATGTATCACAAAATGAAAGCCGAGGTAAGTAGAATGTATCACAACGTCAAACGCGAGGTAAGTAGAATGTAACAGTAAGTGAAAGGCGAAGTAAGTTCCAGGTAAGTAGAATGTATCACAAAGTCAAAGGCGACGTAAGTAGAATTTATCACTAAGTCAAAGGCGAAGTAAGGTGGAAGTAAGTAGAAAGTATCACGAAATCAAAGGCAAGGTAAGTAGAATGTGTCACAAAGTCAAAGGCGAGGTAAGTAGAATGTATCACAAAGTCAAAGGCGATGTAAGTAAAATGTATCACAAAGTCAAAGGCAAGGTAAGTAGAATATATCACTAAGTCAAAGGCGAGGTAAGTAAAATGTATAACAAAGTCAAACGTGATGGAAGTAAAATATGTCACAAAGTCAAAGGCGAGGTAAGTAGAATGTATCACTAATTCAAAGGTGAGGTAAGTAGAATGTGTCACAAAGTGAAAGGCGATGTAAGTAAAATGTATTACTAAATCAAAGACGAGGTAAGTAGAATATGTCACAAAGTCAAAGGCGAGGTAAGTAGAATGTATCACAAAATGAAAGGCGAGGTAAGTAGAATGTATCACAAAGTCAAACGCGAGGTAAGTAGAATGTAACACTAAGTCAAAGGCGAAGTAAGTTCCAGGTTAGTAGAATGTATCACAAAGTCAAAGGCGACGTAAGTAGAATGTATCACTAAGTCAAAGGCGAAGTAAGTTCGAAGTAAGTAGAATGTATCACGAAGTCAAAGGCAAGGTAAGTAGAATGTGTCACAAAGTCAAAGGCGAAGTAAGTAGAATGTATCACAAAGTCAAAGGCGATGTAAGTAAAATGTATCACAAAGTCAAAGGCAAGGTAAGTAGAATGTATCACTAACTCAAAGGCAAGGTAAGTAAAATGTATCACTAAGTCAAAGTCGAGGTAAATAAAATGTCTCACAAAGTCAAAGGCGAGGTAAGTAAAATGTATCACAAAGTCAAAGGCGAGGTAAGTAGAATGTATCACAAAGTCAAATGCGAGGTAAGTAGAACTTGTCACAAAGTCAAAGGCAAGGTAAGTAGAATATATCACTAAGTCAAAGGCGAGGTAAGTAAAATGTATCACAAAGTCAAACGTGATGGAAGTAAAATGTGTGACAAAGTCAAAGGCGAGGTTAGTAGAATGTATCACTAAGTCAAAGGTGAGGTAAGTGGAATGTGTCACAAAGTCAAAGGCGAAGTAAGTAAAATGTATTACTAAATCAAAGGCGAGGTAAGTAAAATGTATAACAAAGTCAAAGGCATATTAAGTATAATGTATCACAAAGTCAAAGGCGAGGTAAGTAGAGTGTATCACTAAGTCAAAGGCGAGGTAAGTAGAATGTGTCACAAAGTCAAAGGCGAAGTAAGTAAAATGCATTACTAAATCAAATTCGAGGTAAGTAGAATGTGTGACAAAGTCACAGGCGAGGTCAGTAAAATGTATCACTACATCAAACGCGAGGTAAGTAGAAAGTATCACTAAGTCAAAGGCGATGTAAGTAAAATGTATCACAAAGTCAAAGGCGAGGTAAGTAGAATATATCACTAAGTCAAAGGCGAGGTAAGTAGAATGTATCACTAAGACAAAGGCGAAGTAAGTGGGAGGTAAGTAGAATGTATCACAAAGTGAAAGGCGAGGTAAGTAAATGTATCACAAAGTCAAATGTGAGTTAAGTAGAATGTATCACAAAGTCAAAGGCGAGGTAAGTAGAATGTTGTATCACTAAGTCTAAGGCGAAGTAAGTGCGAGGTAAGTAGAATGTACCACAAAGTCAAAGGCGAGTTAAGTAGAATGTATGACGAAGACAAAGGCAAGGTAAGTAGAATGTATCACAAAGTCAAAGACGAGGTAAGTAGAATGTATCACAAAGGTAAAGGCGAGGTAAGTAGAATGAATCACGAAGTCAAAGGCGAGGTAAGTAAAATGTATAGGAAAGTCAAAGGCGAGGTAAGTAGAATGAATCACGAAGTCAAAGGCGAGGTAAGTAGAATGTATCACAAAGTCAAAGGCGGGGTAAGTAGAATGTATCACAAAATAAAAGGCGAGGTAAGTAGAATGTATCACAAAGGTAAAGGCGAGATAAGGAGAATGTGTCACAAAGTCAAAGGCTAAGTAAGTCAAATGCATTACTAAATAAAATTCGAGGTAAGTAGAATGTGTGACAAAGTCACAGGCGAGGTAAGTAAAATGTATCACTACATCAAACGCGAGGTAAGTAGAAAGTATCACGAAGTCAAAGGCGATGTAAGTAAAATGTATCACAAAGTCAAAGGCGAGGTAAGTTGAATGTATCACTAAGTCAAAGGCGAGGTAAGTAGAATGTATCACTAAGTCAAAGGCGAGGTAAGTAGAATGTATCACAAAGTCAAAGGTGAGTTAGGTAGAATGTATCACAAAGTCAAAGACAAGGTAAGTAGAATGTTGTATCACTAAGTCAAAGGCGAAGTAAGTGCGAGGTAAGTAGAATGTACCACTAAGTCAAAGGCGAGTTAAGTAGAATGTATGACGAAGTCAAAGGCGAGGTAAGTAGAATGTATCACAAAGTCAAAGGCGAGGTAAGCAGAATGTATCACAAAGTCAAAGGCGAGGTAAGTAGAATATACCACGAAGTCAAAGGCAAGGTAAGTAGAATGTATCACAAAGTCAAAGGTGAGTTAGGTAGAATGTATCACAAAGTCAAAGACGAGGTAAGTAGAATTTTGTATCACTAATTCAAGGCGAAGTAAGTGCGAGGTAAGTAGAATGTACCACTAAGTCAAAGGCGAGTTAAGTAGAATGTATGACGAAGTCAAAGGCGAGGTGAGTAGAATGTATCACAAAGTCAAAGGCAAGGTAAGTTGAATGTATCACAAAGTCAAAGGTGAGTTAGGTAGAATGTATCACAAAGTCAAAGACGAGGTAAGTAGAATGTTGTATCACTAAGTCAAAGGCGAAATAAGTGCGAGGTAAGTAGAATGTACCACTAAGTCAAAGGCGAGTTAAGTAGAATGTATGACGAAGTCAAAGGCGAGGTAAGTAGAATGTATCACAAAGTCAAAGGCGAGGTAAGTAGAATGTATCACAAAGTGAAAGGCGAGGTAAGTAGAATGTATCACAAAGGTAAAGGCGAGGTAAGGAGAATGTGTCACAAAGTGAAAGGCGAGGTAAGTAGAATGTATCACAAAGGTAAAGGCGAGGTAAGTAGAATGAATCACGAAGTCAAAGGCGAGGTAAGGAGAATGTGTCACAAAGTGAAAGGCGAGGTAAGTAGAATGTATCACAAAGTCAAAGTCGAACAAAAGGAAATGCGAGGTAAGTTGAATCGGACATAAAATCCAAGGCGAGGTTAGTAGAATGTATCACAGAATCAAGGGAAGGTAAGTAGAATGTATCACAAAGTCAAATGTGAGGTACATATAACACTAAATATTTATATGTTCCACTTCAGAATTTATTAAATTTCTGGTGAATGTTTCTGCATAATTGTAATTTACAATAATTAAGAAATATTTTTGAATTATCATATTAAGGAAATGATTCAGAAGAAAAAAGTAACTAGCAAAATATATTCTGAGTCACTATATTATCTAAGTTATTACTGTGATATATAAAACATAATGAAACTATATTTCTGCCCTTAACATCGGGAAAATTGTATGACCTTCAATTTATTTACAGATATTCTTAGGACAATTTTGTTGCAATCGGTGCCGTAGGAATATATGGATATGTAAGAAGTGTGTTGCCAAGGGATTCATTACATGTAACTGCGGAGCAACTCATAACAAAAGTGCATTGTCAGAAATAGAAAAAGTGAGTCTTAAAATTATTCCGCTGTTTCTGTCCAGTCATAGATATAGAATGCGTTTTAAAATATTTGATAAACTCTTGTTAACACACCACACATATTCACATAGAAAAAGGTAGATATGGATATTCATGTTGTTAATATGTAAATAACAATTGCACAAACTTAATATATTTGTACTTGAAAAGCTTTTTACAGAGAATATTCAACTACGAATACAAAGTCTATTTAATCAGTTGATTATACACGTAGTTCTTTTACAGCATCTCAACGATTTATGCGACAAAATGTATATACATAAGTTTAACAAAATTTGAATTTTAGGGACTAAGAACGTTTTCTTCACGCTGGATCTTCGAAGATCAAAAGGTATGGATTAGCGAATGAGTGAAATGATATTTGACCGTTTGATTGCTCAAGGTACAAATTAAAAAGTATGGAAAGTGTCATCAGTGATAAAACAGTCAAACTACTAAGATGCACAATACATTTTCAATTTCTTCTTGACTGCCATACGAACTTTCGTTAAGGGGGGGCTGACAAAGTTTAAGAAACAAACGTTTACATGGTTTTACATCTTATAATAACTTCGTCATTCTACTCGGGTGTGACTTCACGCTGTCATCCTTTGTCCCTTGTCGTCCTTACATTTTACATTTTGAACATTTTTCAACTTCTTCTTAAAACCTACTTTGCCAACCATCTTCAAGTTTGGTAAGAAGCTTCTTTAGGGAAAGAGGAACAAAATCTGTGAATTCTACCTATTCGTCTGCACCTCCATTTCCCTCAGGATGGGGCCAAAACCACAAAAAAAGGAGTCGTTAAAAATCTACCTTTTTTGAAATCAGTGACCATGGAAGTATGGGTTTAAGGTCTAGGTTGATGCCATTATATCCATATAGTGATTATGTGCTTCGTCATAGAAAATCTCCTCAACGTCTATACACTCGAAAGAAAGCATAAATGATAAATGAGTTTGTTAATTTGTCCCGCTTTATTATTGCCATTTTGCTTCGGTTGATAGATAAAATCTTTTGGACCTATTGTTCAATCAGCTATGGATATTAAGTGGTATTGCATTGTCTTCTGGACTTTATAACGGTTAAAGGGGCATTAGCTGTGTTTACCAAAAATATTTCGATTTTTTTCTACTTTTACTATTTGTACTTGATGTACAATGACAAATAAGAGTTATACATAGGCATAAAAAATTTATGTTACTACATATTTTGTGAAAATAAGGCCTGGTCCAGTGTGGTACACGTAAACAAATGGTAGAATTAATAAAGTGCCAAACATTTGTTTCTCAAGCAATTTTCACAAAATATATAGTAATCTAAGATTTTTATGCCTATATATATATATATCTCTTTCTTGTTATTGTATATCAAATCAAGTAGTAAAAAAGGGAACAAATTAAAAAAACACAGCTTATGCCCCCGTAATGCTTTTGATGTCTGTACTTTTATATCTAAACACTTTACTGTCATAATATTTCAGTTAATAAAGTTTGTAAACAGTTAAAGTTAAGAAATGAAGAAAGTGAAGGAAGTTGGGTATTGTTAGGTAGAGATGTAGATTGGACAGAGGCTTTTTGATATAGCTTACAGAACAAGTGTTTGAACCTTTCTCGTCATAATTTGATATAAAAAGA
>BROG01001872.1:0-24364 GCA_030159075.1 Atrina japonica | reverse complement strand
CACCTGAACAACATCTACAAAATTAAGGAATTTGTAGGCTGGTCTGAACACAAATATGATACAGGACATATTCTCTGTGAAGTTTTCTGTCAATATTTTTTAGTTTTGAAGATCAAGCTGACACTCTGAAAATATTACTCCTCTTCATTTTTGCAGTATCAAAAATTAAGTCTGAAATAATCATAAAATAATGTCAGTAGAATCATTTACAAATAATTTAATGACGGCATCATAATAAACAAAAAGGGGAGATAAGGAAATTATAAAAAAAAAAAACATTAATGAAATGAACCAAGTTGAAGAATCCTACATTGCTGTATATCTGTCAGATGCAATCTGTTTTTCAAACTTTCAAAAGAGGGTACAATCTGGGACGTATTTCGCGTTACACTGGATCCATCCCTGGGGCAATATGGCCTCTATAATGATGAGCTAAAATATGAGTTATCATATGTCCTATTATCCATGTACAAATAAAACGAGTACCTTGTACTGTAATCCTGAATTGTAATCAAATCCGAAAATGAGACTTCGATCATAAAGACAAAACATTTACTACTTTATGGTGTATCTTTAGAATTACACTACGTATATCCGTTTTAATTTTCGTATTGCCCCATATATTAATTATAATTAGCTGTTCGCTTACTCTCCCATGCCAAATGATCCAACTTGTTAATTTTCAAAAGTTCGTGTTTGCCCGAATTTCAACTGATTTGTATATTGTCTCTTGAACCTTCTTTCGATTATAATTGGGTTTTAGTGACTTTTATATAACATCTATTAGTTTCATTCCGTTTTACTGTCTAAGGTTTCACAATTACAATTAAAGTAACCGTACAAATCAATACTAACTGATATACCTATATATTTTAAGTCTAAATAATTACTAAAATATTATATTATTTACATTTTTATTTTATGGACATCTGCATTACAATATCAGCGATATTTACAGTCTATCAAGAATGCATATGAAAATATTTAATACATATAACAAAATTAGAATGACAAATAAGGATAATAGCAGTTTATCATTTCCTGTCACATGTTGATATATTTTGATGATGCGGAAGTTGTCAAATTCTATACTTTATCCTCCTGTCTAGTAATAACGATTATGATTATGAAATATCGACACGGACTAAGATGTGTTACTAAACGCTGAAATATGGAAATCACAACAACTTGTGCTGTATTCCATTACTATTGTGTACAAATATTTAATCGTTCATGTACAAGGGATGACCACATTTAAACAGACACACAGTAAAAAGCTATATAAATAAAATTTAAACTATAAATATATTCAATAATGAATTATATACTTAAGCACTTCCATTGATAATGTAAAAATCATTAAATTAACACTAAGAGTAAGCCACGTCTATCGCCGATCAACTTGCTGACAGTTAACATCACGTAATTGCAATGTTACTTTAACAGTGAACGCATGGAAATTTATAAGCATTAACTCAAAACAGTTTTAATATTTTATTATTTACATTACACCTTCACAATCCATCTCTAATTTATATTTATCATACCTTATTTCTAATACACATCATTTATATACAATCGCTATGACCGTAGGGGAATTTCCAATTCAACTTTCTCGAATTGCAATTTTAATTTCAAAAATAGCATTTGAAAATGCGTGCTTGCAAACTAGATTTCTCTGAGTGAAAATCACAATTTGAGTGAAGCCATGTTATTCATTACAAAACTAGTTTAAGCTAAATCGAGAAAAAAAGTGCAGTTAGTTGTTAAAGCAAATTAGCGGGTGCTATATACACAGTACTAAAATAAAAATTACTACACATCAACATAGACATCAAACACCAGCTGTCTAAATCATGTCCTTCTCTTCAAGATATACAAATACTTTTCTGACACAAACCTGTGGTATTTTACCTAACTGTTCACGTCTATTAACATATAAGAATATATTAAGATATAGATATAATTTTAGATTACCTGAGTAAAAAATCGGCTTACGCATACCTGTGTTATGTTACCAAACTGTTCACATCTATTACAACTGTTCAATATCTACAATATCAATTTCAAAACATTTTTCTGGAATTCAGTTAGATTATCGTAAAAACCTCATGGTCGCCTTTCTATATTTTTATTCAAATATGGTATAGTGTCATATGGGTTACAGTAAACAGCATTAATACTTGATACTGTAATGTTTTATCTGAATATTTATATAAGTGCATAATGTTATAATCAAATAACATCACACAAAAAATCAAAGTACGGACACAAGTCGATATTAATTCAAAATGCTATATAATTTAAACATGAACGTGTGTGTGTGTGTGTGTGTGTGTGTGTGTGTGTGTATGTGTGTGTGTGTGTGTGTGTGTGATGGTTACTATAACACTAAGTGTTACAATTTATCAATAATAATAATAATAATAAAAATCACAATAATGATTAATAATAAACAAAAATAATAATAATATTAATAATGATTATGGTCGATGATTAGTTGATTATCTATCATATGACTACGTAAGAACACTTCGTAACCAGTATTCTAATTTTAGCCTATGGTAACTTATATCTGTTGAATGACGATTAAATTAAAAGTTGCTTTTGATTATAAAAGCACAGACATCAAAGTATTTATACCCAAACTGTTTTGTGTTAAAGTGATAACTTATACGTTTTGCTTGACTATCTAAATCAAAGTTACTTTGGATTATAATGTGATTAAAAATCACAGATATCAAAGTATTAATACTCAAATTATAAGATAACATTGATCTATTATTAGTGATAATAATAGTTTTCAGTAAAACACATTGGTGTTAAAAAGTTAAGAAAAGGTAGTACAATTTGTGGACGAAACTTAAAAGGGCATTAGTTGTGTTTACCAAAAAGTTTATTTCCATTTTGTACAAATTTACTCATGCATTTGATGTACAATAACAAAAATTTCTATATACAAGCAAAAACAACCTTACATTTCTATATTTTGTGAAAATAAGGCAAAGTCCAGTGCGTGTGTATATATCTCTTTTTGTTTCTGTACATCTATCTAGGTAGTAGAAGGAGGTGGCGACACAGCTAATGTTCAAACAATTCTAATATGCATATATTCATTAAGATTTTTTCGTCAATTCATGCTTAATTATTTTTGTAGTGAATAATTTCCTATAATCCATTAATGCTAAAAAAATATCACTTTGTTCAAAGTATAAAAAATGATACACTTACCATGTCGCGATTCACTTTCTTGGTCAATGGTTTTCCACTTCCTGAAAAATTATAAACATGAAATAATAAAATATTATAAAAAAATATTATATTGCGAAAGCAGTTGAGATACCTGCAGTAAATATTACTTGCTAAATGTCCACAAAGATGTCGAACTAAATGAAGACCAAATGGAATTAATATGAACAAACGGAAGAAGCAGAGTTGCAAAGCCTCGACAGGACGTATATGGCAATATGTTGATGGTAGACTTAGAATATATAATACATCTCTGATTTGCAAAGTAAAGCTGAGAGAAGGCTTGGTACATCATTCTACCAGCATTGCGGAATTCGAGAACATTTTAGAGGAGGTTGAGGGTCATGGGTAGGAACAATACCACAATAAAGTAATATACACATCAAGACCGGTATATATATAAATATATATATATATATATATATGTGTGTGTGTGTGTGTGTGTGTGTGTGTGTGTGTGTGTGTGTGTGTGTGTGTATGTGTGTGTGTGTGTGTGTATCTGTATGTATGTGTCCTAGATTGTAAACCCATAACATTGGGATCATGTTAATTATAGATAAAAAACAAATAAAACAACTCGACTTTCACCAGTACAAGTAAAACAACCAAGGATTACTAGAACTTACTATGCCATACCTGTGTGTATGAACTAGCAGTATTACCAGCACTATTACAACAACCCCCAAGTTTATGCCGTGTAGATCCCCTCATGATACCTATTTGATTTTGTTGTTTGCTGTTCAGTACTTGTAGTTTCCATTATGGTGAAGATATCTTAAGTGCAAATAAAATATTTATATAACATATAATTTTTCTATGACAGTTAACTTCTAAAAACATATTTATAGAATATAATAGTGTTCCCGTTATCAAGAAAATAATTTACAGTTACAGAATTTTACAATTTATTAAATAATATTTTGTTATTATTATTTTTAATCATATGAATATTTACCCACCCGAATTTGCTAATTTTAAATCTACTTTCATACAATTAGTTAATAGAAAGTTTTTGTTTTGTTATAAGTGCAAGATAGAACCACTTACTGTCAGTATTGTTATACACACAACCTTTTTCGGCATTACATATCTGGTCAACCGTACAGTTGCATGTTTCATTGCAAATTACACCATAACGTCCAGTGGGACATAGTTGCTGACATGCACCACCAAATGAACCTCTCGGACATTCTTAAATTATACATTTTGTTTAGCAAGTGCCTAATAATAAGATATCTGGACTTTACATCGCAACATCCCCCGAAAACAAAGATACTAATACATTAAATTAAGCAACTATTATTTAGGTCATTTATACTGTATTATTTCTTAAATATATTTTTATTCAGCCATTTAATAAGAAGTTTTTGTTTTCTAATAAGCATATGATATATTCACTCACTGTCAGTATTGTTATTTACACAATCCTCTTGGACATCACAAATCTGGTCAGTTGTACAATCGTTTACCGAAAAATCCTTTCGGACATTCTAAAATTATATATATATTGGAAACGAATAAAAAGGAACACTAATTTTAAAATATGCTACCAAACAAGTATAATTAAAAAAAAGTTTTTTTTTAAAGAAGTATATTTAAAAAATTGTGTTTTTAATAAGTATATGGAAATATCACTTACCCAGAATTTTTGTTGTGCACACAACTCTCTTGGACATCACGTATCTGGTCGGCTGCACAGTTGCATGTATCTGGTCGGCTGGACAGTTGCATGTTCCCTTGCAAAACACACCAAAGTATCCATCGGGACATGGCAGCCTACACTCATCACCATACTAACCTTTCGGACATTCTTAAAAAGTATGGTTTGCTTGATTAATTTTAAATAAAGAAAACTCCACGCCTATTTAAAAAACAAATGATAAGGTATGATGAATAAAAAGTGTCTAATATAAATTATACATTTTCAAAATTCTGATTTCATCTAATATAACATTAGATCCTTTAGAATACGACAAATTAGATTTGTAAATAGTCCCAACATGTGAAGAACAAATGGGAATCTAAAACGAGTTAGGACTAGGTGTAGGGAAGGTGTCAACGTCCTCTGTTACCATGCTACATCCGTCGCCAATTTTCCATGATTTTTTTTTCTAGTTCGATGAATAGGCCAAATTCTGTGAAAAAGATCAAGTTTGGTGAAAAGATCAAGATGGTGTAAATTGGAAAGAATGTACCTCAAGTATGCATGTTCCGTTCACGTATTGGTAATTAGAACAACATTTCGTAACACTGAAAATACATATAAAAGTTAATTGTGTATTCAAATTTCAACAGCAGCATCAATAATAATAATAATAATAATAATAATAATAATAATAATAATAATTTGTGACACAGTGAAAACTTACATTTCCTGGAAATCACAAAGTCCGTCACAATTTACAAATGTAATAAACCATAACAAAATAGCTATTAAAATACTGATTGTAAATTATGTAATAATTTCCTTAAAAGCAATTCATATTCGACATCATATCGATAAAAACATGCACACAAGGAAATAATCATTAAATGTCAAATAAATAGGTTAACGGATATAAGTTTAAGCATTTGTAGTTTATAGCGTTAGTTTTTTTTCGGAACTAGATGTTAAAAATCAGGAACATGTGTCGGGATGATATATATGCACTTCATCTGGTATAAATTGTTGTATGATTCGGAGTACTAATCGAAATCTAAGTACTGTGATTTCGCAATAGTAGACATGCATCTTATATCCATACATATACATTATTATGTCACTGGTTCCGAAAAAAAAATATTTGAATAGCTATAAAATGGCTTCAAATACAAACATTGGAAATCAACTATACGCATATGCAAATTATGAACTTCTCTTTTCAGCTAAAATATATGCGTATCGATACGCTTGCAAATCAAGTGAAATCCACACACGTTTACGTGTGGGTTACATCTTTAACCATGTAGTCAGCTTTTTTCTGTATAAGAGGGACTTCGCGAAAAAATACAGGTCACATTCCATGCTCTAAGTTTGCCACTACAGGTATTTCCATCAGAAAATCAATGCCGTGAAACACCGAAATTAAATGTTGGATCTCTTATTCTAACTGTTGTGTGTTATAGCGGGATGCTTAGTCATCCATGGTACCTGACCCCATATCTGGATTTCCAATGGTCCGTGCTTGTCCAATATTCACCAGATTCGTATATATATCCTGGACATCCTGAATTTTTATTTATAATTTGGTTTTTAATATTTTATGTATTAAACCATGTTGATTGAACTATATAACTCATCATCATTTCCAGTGTAAATTTGACAATGTGTAATACGTTTGCTTCGAAATTGAATGAAGATTAAAACATTGGGAAAGTAATGACTTTTTAAAGTGAGCTATTTCAAATAATAAAGCACACATTAATTGGATATATTTTTCTTTAGATAAGACCCTTGCTTCTTATGTACATTGTCGAATGAAAGTCATACACACATTAAAAGAAAGCCGACAAAGAATTGTTCAAATTTTAATTTTATTTACCTAAAGTTTACAAGTATGTTATCATTTTATCTATCATCACGGCTGAACTTATGAAGTTATAAAATATATAATATCTACTCCACTGTAGATTATTACGGAACCCTGTAGGTGTAGCGTTTGAAATGTTTTACCTCGCAGTCGTCGTACAAATAACTGGCAGTCACCAATTAGTTTAGCATTGAGAGGTGATCGCCACTAGTATGGCTCTATATACATTTGGTCAAAACTCAAAATTTACATAAACGCCGTAAAACAAAATATCGCTGCATAAGGACAAACTAGAGTGTAAAATCTATGAATCGCCTCTCGAATTTTATCAAACTTGGGAACTATTTCACAGACTTTAAGGCATGCAGTCCAAAATAGTAATTTATTCAATTTATTATTAACGTATATTTATATTAATGATTTGACATAGCTTCATATATGTATATATATATATATATATATATATATATATATATATATAGTATATATATATATAATTATATATATTAGACGCAGCACACTATAAAATGTTAAGCCAGACATGTTGAATCAGGTCGCATACGCGGCTGAAATTGTAATGATGCCGGGAATATTCCATAGAAATCAAAGCATGATGAAGAGCCTTCGATCATCTCCTTCAGCAATACGCAACTACATTACCATCTCAGCATTGGCAGTTTTGTAGCAAGGTTGATGCAATCGTATAAACAAATATCTCTCAAATTCTACATCAATGACTGCTCTCTCATTACATCCCGCTTACACCGCCAACGTTTAACATTTAAGCTTGCTTGTCAAGATTGCGAGTTATCTCTCTTTAATCATAAGTGCTGTAACGGGCGTTTACCATGTCTCATACTATTATTAGCTATTGCAAACTTCTAGTCATGGACTCCTGGTGCAGTTTCAGTGGAGATAGTGCCTACCAAATTTGATTGAAATCGGCACAGTTTATGAGACAAAGGTGCAACAAATGTGTTAAAACAATTTTTTTTTGGCGTTTTGTTTGGTGTCTGTGATCTAGAATATTCGTTTTACTTGGTATCTGTGATCTAGACTATTGGTTTTACTTGGTGTTTGTGATCTAGACTATTGGTATTACTTGGTGTCTGTGATCTAGACTATTGGTTTTACTTGATTTCTGTGATCTAGATTATTGGTGTTATATGGTGTCTGTGATCTAGACTATTGGTTTCACTTGGTGTCTGTGATCTATATTATTGATTTTACTTGGTGTCTGTGATCTAGACTATTGGTTTCACTTGGTGTCTGTGATCAAGACTATTGGTATTACTTGGCGCCTGTGATCTAGACTATTGATTTTACTTGGTGTCTGTAATCTAGATTATTGGTTTTACTTGGTGTCTGTGATCTTTATTATTTGTTTCGTGGTGTCTGTGATCTAGACCATTGGCTTTACTTGGTGTCTTTGATCTAGACTATTGGTTTTACTTGGTTTCTGTGACCTGCACCATTGATTCGATGACGGTACTTTGTTTCACAAAATTATCTAAAAACTGAAAACGGACGATACATGACGACAGACAAAAGAGTATCTAGATAGGTCACCAATTGAATTCCTGCATTAAATTTGGTTAATATATTATGTAGGAAAAATCACGATACGTCCTGGACGAAATGTTGCTTTTTAACCCTAATGTGATCAAAGTGGATCGTGTTTATAAAGCAGTTAAGTAATTGTTTCCCGTAAAATGATACATCTAAATGGAAGTCCGCCTGATTAAGTCCCTCTAATATTCGGCCACTGTGCAAAACTGACGCTGCATGCACTCAGTAGTTCCGGTTTCTTTCTTTCATAACACTGACATACGAAGTGTGCCATTTTCAGTCATGCTTTTTTATATTGTCATAACTATTTTACCATTTAGTTCAAATATCAAACGTAGTAAAACCAATGCATTTCCATTATCTAATTGTTTTAAAAGCACACTAACCGCAGGTCTCAGAACGACCGAAAATTAGCTGTTATGCATCATACGAATCAGAAAAGAATAAAATTACCAAAAGTGAAAATCTAGCAGCATGATCATAGATCTAGATTCTACATGTAACAATTTACCAAGTCTACGCTCATGCATCAGTGTTTCACAAAGTCGCAAAAATGGGAAATGAAAGAGATTATATACGCTGATAACACTAGTCTGTATGCATAAATCTGCAAATGTTCCCCAATTTACCCCCCCCCTCTCTCTCTCTCTCTCTCTCTTTTTTTCTCTCTCTCTCAATTACTATGTTTCTCTAAATGAAATGTTGAATTAACTGTTCGGTAGCGGTTGTTGAGTCGTCTGTACCAATTGTTACGAGGATTTGTTCCTCACTTATTTCATATGAATTTGACTGTTGACTCAGGATGAATTTGACAGGTCAATAGGGGATGCTTCCTCCTCCATGGTAAACACCTCTAGATTTCTAGAGGTCCGTGTTTTTCCAAAATTTAGAATATTTGTGTATTGTGTCGTGGACATCCTGAGGCTTAATACTTTGGTATCTGTCACTTAAGATAAATTTAACGTGTCTGATGTTTTGTGTTTGCCATTTGGTTCGACTGGTAATTGAAATAAACACGTTCCATGTACTCTCTGGGTACAATTCATTTGAATGATACCCCGAGGACACAGTACCTTAAATTATAAATACTCTCAGCATTATGTACCCAGGGTCCAGGTTCATAAGCAAAAAATTCAGATTATATTCACAAAAGTTACGAATGTATTCAGCTGAGTAAAACGTGAAAACTGCCATAAAACGACTGAAATAGCTAAGGCGCATAGATATGTTTATTTGGTAGTCGATAAGGAGTCCATTGCATCTTCTGTTGAACCCTGTCAATTCAAGTATGATTCTAAATGTAGGCAAACGTCTAATGTCCCTGAATACCTAACAGAAAACATTAGTGTTGTACTCCCAATCCTATATCATTCAAATAACACATTGTTTTCGAAAGCTAAGAGATACTCTAGGTCGAGGGAGATCCTGGCAAAATATCTCCTGAGGCGAACGTAGACGGCGGCCATTTTCGTTGTTGACAATTATACACCGTACTTTAATATTTTATCACTTAAGAAATAAATCTGTCTGATAATTTCTTAATTCCTCAGAACATTACCCATGGTAAGAAAAATAATATTTACTACTAAAATATAATAAAAAAGGAGATATACACAGACACAAAAGTTGCATATCTCTTGATAGTCTGTCAACATTGCTTGAGTATCCAACTTTTTCAATTGCAAGTGATTAACTCTAACTTACTATTTGTATATGAGTGCCAATTGGACCTCACCACACTTTCAACAAAAATATATAGGATTGATAGTTTCCCCTTTTCTACTCCTTAGATTAATATACAATTGAGAAACCCAGGTTTAACACTCAACCTCGCTCTGGACCTGACTTGATTTTCACATATTTTACAGGAATATAGGATTATTTTATGCCTTTGTATAGGTCTTATTTGTTACTGTACATCGAGTACAAGTAGTAAAAGTTTAGAAAAAAATAACGTTTTTGGTAAACATAGCTAATGCCCCTTTGATGCCTGTGTATAGATCTTATATTGTACAAGTAGTAAAAGTAACAAAAATCGAAATACAGCTAATGCCCCTTTAATGTCTGTGTATAGATCTTATTTGTACAAGTAGTAAAAGTAACAAACTTCCAAATACAGCTTATGCCCCTTTAATGCCTGTGTATAGATCTTATTTGTACAAGTAGTAAAAGTAACAAAAATCCAAATACAGCTTATGCCCCTTTAATGAAAAATGACGAAAAATTTGGAAGTGGACCTTTGTCCACTTTTAACACAACAAGTTAAGTTTACAAAGAAAATAACAATATTTTCAACATCAGAAAAAGTTGGCGTCAGAAATTTGTTTTTTCATCATCGGAAAAGGGTGGCATAAAAGACATGTAGACAAGGATGTCAAAGTAAGAATAAAACAACAATGGAGGAGAAGAAATAACTAAATAACGTTTCGGGGTGGTGGGAAAACGGTAATAATATACTCGGACAAAACACACGACTGGTTGATTTGTTAAATGAGGCTATAGGGACACTGATGAATTTGACCCGAACCCGAACCCGAAATTAGATTCCATCAGTTGGGCTCCAATTTTGAATATATTTTCTAAAGGGAAAGTGGTATAATACAAGGCCAACTAATTCGTTCAACTGGTTTGAAATGATAATGGAACTCGAATTGGACAAAAGTGATAGGATTCCATTGTCGAGATATTTGACACTGATCGCAATGTGTTATAAACTTCCAATTTAATTGTCATCATTTTTTATAACAATATTCGCTTTGTGATTTTAGATATTTGCTGTGTGACTTTAAGATTATCCTAATAGCATAAATAAAAGTTTGAGTTATTTGTTTCTAAATCCAGCATCAATCTTAAAATGTTTCCTTCGCTGTAACAATTTTCTTTCAAATTGCCGACTGTACAAATATTCAAATCATGACCATAAAAGGCGTCTTGATCAGTTTCATTTTCCTTCTCAGTCTGTTCCAATAAGTCAAGTGTAGAATATAGTCTCTCTCTTGTTGATTTCGTCATATACTTTCATCGTGATTTGCGTTCTTCCAACAATAGCATCCCGTTGTAAATCTATTAATTTGCCCCCAACCGTTTTCTGGTGGTTCCATTGTAATTTCAGCAAAATATGTACAGCCTTCGTCCGTCGTATATGTCGGATTCTTGTTAACAGAAGCATACAGAGGTGAACTAAGCTTGATATGCCTTCGATCTTCATTGCGATGTGTATTCTCCGTCGATGTTTTCCTTTCTTCGTCAATATCAACAACAGTGCCTTCGTTGACAACAACTTTGAAATTGTCTCCACATTTTTCTTCGCCGTCCATTATTTTCATTTTTTTCTTTGGGATGAATTTTTGTATCAAACGGCCACATTACACCAATACCATACGTGTATCGACTGATTCTGGCAGTGATACATGACGGTCTGTAGCCAAATAAAACAGCACCGTTGAGGACAGCTAAGCTCGAGTCTCCTGGAAAAATAATCTTCTCCCCCTTATTTGCAGATTGACGTTTTTCTTGAACATATTTGGATTCTGAAAATTCTCCTACCAGCACCATCATTTCTACATTGCCAACTTTCCGCAGCACACTCTATATATGACTTTCGATTTTATTCACACAAGTATAAACAAAGTCCACGAAGTTATCGTTCTGTATATAAATGTGTTCAATAGTGTACTTATCTACCGTCTTGTTACTAAATATTCTAAGTCGTTTTGGAAATTTAAGTCGAAAGTTGTTCTTTTTGTCAACTGTTAAAACGCGTTTCGTTGCTTCAACGTTGTTTTCTAATTCGTAGCAGTTCAATGGTCGCTTTTCTCGCATTTGTGTTAATGCCTCCTTGCCATGGATTTTGTCGATATAGCCAATGAAATTGTCATTCACTTTGCAGCCAGTTGCTTTGTTGATTTCTATTAGGATATCCCCTTTACGTTCATGAACCTAGTGTCTATTGTCCCACCTGCAATAGATATTGATCCCGATCAAATGATCTATGCGTTCTGCAGCTTTATAAATATGTTATATGTAACAGGTATTATAAAGCTTGACGGCTTTTTGGTTGGTTAATGTACGGAAAAGTGAACTACTTCTATTCACTTCTTTTGTGACGTCACCTGAAGTTGAATGGGGGCAATCGAATCAAACATTTGTAGACAATTTTTAAATTTTGTTGTATTTAAGTTGGGGATTATGCTTAATTCAACATCGGATAAAGTATGATTAAATATTAATTGTAATTTACATTGTAAGTTAAATGTATGTTTCAAAAACATAAGCAACATTTACAATATGTTTTATGCACTTATTTCTGCGCTAGTATTTCACCTAGTTGGAACAATTTGGTCAACTCAACAGAAAAGAGAATACAAAATATAATCTACAGTCTTCAGAAAATGCCGATTAAACTGTATTTATCAGATCATATAAAACAAATCTGTCTCGAGTTTTCATTCATATCACAGTTCTGATACTCGATATTAATGTTCCATTTTTTGTTCGCTACAGGCTCGTAAAGTAGAAAATTCAAAACTCGTATCATTAATTTGATATGAATGGAAATTCGTGTGTGTGTGTGTGTGTGTGTGTATGCGTGCGTGCGTGCGTGCGTGCGTGCGTGTGTGTGTGTGTATGTGGATGATGATGATGATGATGATGATGATGATGATGACGATTATGATGATGATGATGGTGGTGATGATGATGATGATGATGATGATGATAAAGTGCATAAACAGTTTGAAATTGTTGGCAAGCCGCAATAAAACCAGATGACTTCAATAATAGGGATACCTACAAGATCTAAAACCAACTGATGATATTTTCACCGATTTTAACCTTTTCACTTGACTGCAGAGGCCTCTATTAACATTTGCAACTTGTGTGGCAAACTGAGAGGAGACGCTGGTTCCTTCCGGACACCTGATCCACCTTATTAATTTCTAATTTCTAATGGATTGGAGTCTGGATTATCCAATGATTTTTCTTCAGTTTTACTTAACAAGAGATGATACACCATTGGTACCTTGATTGAAGATGACTATGGGTGAGCACATGCTTTCCAAATCCAGAACAAAGACCCGAACACCAGGCTCCAAACATCTCTTTACTACAACATCATGTTTTCCAAACTGACCGTTACTCCATAACTCTTTACAATACAAACTTGCCGCCTCTGCTTCTAATGACAATATAAGTTGCTCGTTCGGTATTCCAGCCTGGAATCCATCACACATATCCCTGACTTACACATCAAAATAATATTTTTCAATGTTGTCTAGAAAATAAGTAATTCTCTTTAGCGGTTTTATGTATATTAAGTTGTTTATTTCTTTATCATTTCTAATTGTTTATAGTTAATTAACGTCAAAATAGAATGTGTCCCTGATTAGATGAAATTTGAGCGACCGTTCAGGTAAAACTATAATGGTTTAGTAATGGTTAATAAAGTGTTGATAAAGTCTAACACATTCGTCATACAAACTCAATTCATTGAATCAGTAAACAGGAACAAGTTAAACCTTTCTCGACTGCCTCCTTCATAAACGGATTAGCTGGTTCATTCCAAATGGTTGGTGTAGTAAAGACAAACATTTCTGTCATGGGGGCATTGCATTTCTTAATGTTGATCATTTTTCGAAAACACTTCCATCCTTCAAATATCTGATTCCTTCTTTCAACACATCACAGCTTTCATTTCCATTCCATATTTCTCCTTGATAATCATGTCTCTACCCACCTTCTGAAATTGTAAAATCAAAGCTGTGAGCTGCAAAACCACGTCTTAATTTTAAGTAATATTTCGCACAGTTAACACCATTTGAATTTTAAATTCTTCAAAAGCTAAGATAGTCATCTTGTTTACAGTTGTTACTCCTAGGCAGATTATTTGACATTTTATGATCCCATTGTATTATTTTATTTTCTCTTCTTAAAATATAAATGTATTTTAAATTGGAGCTCAACTGATGGAATGACAGAAACGACCTTCATGTAAATGATAACTTTGTTATTGTGTGTATGATATTCTTAACATGATTTCATGATGTTGCGATTGCTTTTTAAGAAAGACAGAATGTCAATTTTTCAAAAATACTAAAATATCCAGACCCTGTTTCCATCTTGAATTGTTTGAAGTAAAACCATCGATTTTTTCCTGACGTTGTAACGCTTCTGCATAGTTACTTTCAGCTATAAATCCAAACGAGTGAAACTTTTTTTCTTTGTTAAACAAAATAGTAAACGGTTGTTTCGTTTTCTCATATCTGCTGCATCCACCTCCTTTAGTTTGTACAACAGTTATATTTAGAGGTTCCATCTTATATTAATTTCTGTCAGAGAAGGCACAACCGGAATACGCTATCCCAATATCAGTGGAGGCAATATACTTTTGATCGATGATGGCAGCAAAATAATTTCCATCGACTGGGGCAATATAATATCCATTTATATTCGCCATTTTTACTTCTCACTTTTTCAGTGTCAGATCTGGAATAAATAAAAACATATGATATTAGTTTCATACTTAAAGTGTTAAGCATTGAAAGATACATACATTGTTTTTGATAATAATATACCACAGCCTAAAACAGACACACTTTGTATTGTAGACATACATACATACATACATACATACATACATACATACATGCATACATACATACATACATACATGCATGCATACATACATGCATGCATACATACATACATACATACATACATGCATACATACATACATACATACATACATGCATACATATATCCATACACACATACATACATGCATAGATACTTACATATACACGTGTGTGATTGCGTACATACATACATACATACATACATATATACATACATACATATATACATGCATACATACATGCATACATAAATGCAGAGATACTTACATACACAGGTGTGAGCGTGCGTACAGACATATGCATACAGACACACACAGACACAGACACACACACACACACACACAGACTTACTCACGAATAGTGAACGAGAATCATGCAATTTAAAGTTTCAGATTCTACAAGATGCATCTGACTGTTTCTAATCCGTAAAATACATATTCGTATATTGGTAAACGTATTCGAAATGTCGAGAAATTCGGCTTATGAAGTTCGAATTATAAATTGTTTATAAGTAGTGCTAAATAACAAAATTATTTGGGACTCTGTCAATAGCGGAACTCATTGAAGTTCGAATTATGAGGGCTCTATTATATATATATATTATATATATATATAATATTGATATATATTGATAATATATATAATATATATATATATATGTATACTATGTATAATATATAATATATATATATATATAAATGGGTCAGAAAAAGGCTGAAGAAAAAGACCCTTACGGGTCAAATTTTGGATTTTGACCTTTTACATTTTTTTTGAAAATATAGATTATAACAATTAAAAACATCATATCAGATCTGATTATTTTTGGAACACTGCGGTCATTTGAAAGGTAAATGCTGTCACTCAGTAGTGTGGCATTTATGACGTTCTTTTACATTTCATGACGTCTTCCAAGTGGCGATATTTAAACAAGAGTAACAGGTGCTTTGAATAAATTACACTGATAGTTTAATGGATAGTGTTTAGTCCACATGTATGGCTTTATCAAATTCACCAGTTTGATGGTATAATGTTTCCTATGACTTCATGCAAGACTTCATGAAAAGTACATTTATCACAAGATTTGTTTTGAAAAATATCCACATGAATTACATGAAGATATTTGCTGAAACGGTGGATCCTTCACCTTTCCTGTAAATTATTCTGGTAAAGGAGGAAAACCTTTACTTACTTCATAATAGCTATAAAATTTTAAAACAGAAGTAGGTCACTGTGACCCAAATTCAAATTATTGAAATTAAAAAAAAAATGCATACATAAAATCATCAATTTTGTAAGATGATGTAATACTAAAAACTACAAAAATGTAATGTACTGTATTCAATTTATTTGAAATACATGTAATACTTGAAAATACAAGTTATGAAGTGAATGGTAATAAGGCAAGGCCAATAACTAACTTAACTTTTTGTAGTATCTTAAAATATAATATACCAGTATGTTAATGCACATGAATGCATGTCACAATACACCTTGCAGGGTAACCTTACTTTCAATATAGGGTATGTCTTTATTTACAGGCAGAAATGTTATTTCGCTTTCTTCTGGTTTGCACCGTTATTAATGATTGGTGGTTTACAAAACCGAGACAGCATGGCACATGAGAACAAATGAAAAACAAAAACTGTCTAAGCAAAAGCAAATACATGTAATTACAATGCATTTTACTACATAATCTTTGACATATATAAATATATATATATATGTATATATATATAATATATATATATATATATATATAATATATATATAAACACCTTTGAACATTTTGTTTTCAAAAGATTAACTTTGCAAATCTGAACATAGCCTGAACTGAAAACAACATATGCCAGCCTTGTACTCACTGCAGGGCTGGAAAAAATATTAAAGATAATTAAACTGCAAACTCATTTGTATACTCTAGCACAAGAAATATAAAAGAATTAGATCTTGAAATATTCAAAAAGTCATAAAGACATTAGACTAACTCAGTATGGCATTTATTTGAACAAGTCCTTAAATTATCCTGTCAACTCTTAAAAGATTTTATCAAATTTAGATTTAATTCAAAATATGGCACTAATCACCTGGATCTGAGGTAGTTTAGTTCTTGCACAAACTGATCAAAATTAATAATATTCCTCGGTCACAGGCAAGGGACACAATTCATCCTTATATGGCTCCTTTACAAACTTGTCGAATGTTATGATGCAAGTACTTAGCCATTCTTAATGATGTTCCACCTGGCTGGAGTGGCTTGGTAGTCCCAGTACGGCACTGACTTGCCTCTTTTCAGGAGTCCAAAACTAGTCTCAGGACCCATCTATTGTTTTTTTTTTCACTGCAACCTCACCTGGAATTGATACAAAAAGTCATGTAATACTATAAAAAGGATATAGGTAAATAAACACACACACAAGACACACACGCATGTACACACAAACGCTTATGTGAATCGTTTTTATATTATTTAATTATTTCTGCTTTTTAACCTTACTTTGAATTAAAATCAAACATAATACTGCCTAATACTGCGATATTTAAACAAGAGTAACAGGTGCTTTGAATATATTACACTGGTTGTTTAATGGATAGTGTTTAGTCACATGTATGCTTTATCAAATTCGCCAGTTTGATGGTATACAGCCACACAAAAGAAAAAAAGAAAGGAAGAACCGACTAAAGAAAAGATATTACCATGACTTCATGCAGACATTTCATCACACGATTTGTCTTGGAAAAATATCCACATGAATTACATGAAGATATTTGCTGAAAAGGGTGGATCCTTCACCTTTCCTGTAAAAAAAGTATTCTGGTAATGGAGGAAAACCTTTTACTACTTCATAATATAAAATTTAAAACATAAAGTAGGTCACTGTGTGACCCAAATGCAGATTATTGAAATTTAAAAAAAAAATGCATACATAAAATCAATCAATTTGTAAGATGATGTAATACTAAAAAACAACAATAATGTAATGTTACTGTATTCAATTTATTTGAAATACATATAATACTTGAAAATACATTTTATGAAAGTGAATGGTAATAGGCAAGGCCAATAAACTAACTTAACTCTTTGTAGTATCTTTAAAATATATATACCAGTATGTTATGCCACATGCATGTCACAACACCTTGCAGGGTAAACTTACTTTCAATATAGGGTATGTCTTTTTACAGGCAGAAATGTTATTTCGCTTTCTCTGGTTTGCACCGTTATTATGATTGTGTTTACAAAACCGGACAGCATGGCACATGAGAACAAATGAAAACAAAAACTGTCTAAGCAAAAGCAAATACATGTAATTACAATGCATTTTACTACATAATCTTTGACATATATATATATATATAAACACTTTTGAACATTTTGTTTTCAAAAAGATTAACTTTGCAAATCTGAACATAGTCTGAACTGAAAAACAACATATGCCAGCCTTGTACTCACTGCAGGGCTGGAAAAAAATTTTAAAGATAATAAACTGCAAACACATTTGTATACTCTAGCACAAGAAATATAAAAGAATTAGATCTTGAAATATCAAAAAGTCATAAAGACATTAGACTAACTCTGTATGGCATTTATTTGAACAAGTCCTTAAATGTTCCTTCAACTCTTAAAAGGATTTTATCAAATTTAGATTTAATTCAAAATATGGCACTAAATCACCTGGATCTGAGGTAGTTTAAGTTTAGTTCTTGCACAAACTGAGTCAAAATTAATTTATTCCCTCGGTCACAGGCAAGGGACACAATTCATCCTTATATGGCACTTTTACAAACTTGCGAAATGTTATGATGTCAAGTACTTAGCCCTTCTTAATGATGTGTTCCACCTGGCTGGAGTGGGCTTGGTAGTCCAGGTAGGCACTGACTTGCCTCTTTTCAGGAGTCCAAAAATAGTCTCAGGACCATCTATTGTTTTTTTCACTGGGCAACCTCACCTGGATTTTTACAAATGTATGTAATACTATAAAAGGATATAGGTAATAAAACACAACACACACACACACACACCTCACACATCACACACACAACACACACACACGCTTATGTGAATCGTTTTTATATTATTTAATTATTTCTGCTTTTTTAACCTTACTTTGAATTAAAATCAACATAATACTGCCTAGTTCTGATACTGGTTGAACAAATAAATCAGTCAAAGATTATGTGTAACATGCAGAGCAACTTGAGCTGTATTATTGATCATGTAACTGAAAGTATATACAGAAATTCACCGAGTCTAAGAAAATATCTGAACACATTTACCAGTAAAGACTGCACCAAGGATATGCTCATAGAAAACAAAATAACCAAATTGTGGCATAATTTAATTATTATAAACTTAACCTGTTTTTTTTCTGAAGAGAACCTGAAGTGATGGTACAGCTGGAATGCCAGGAACAGCAGAAAAGAGGGATTTAAAAAGAAACGTTTTCCAATCTCTCCATTGCCACTCTCCCTCTGGGCTACCATAAATACAGCATAATTTGGCTCTGAAGATCTGTCTATTATGTGTTTCAGTTGCTGCATGGAATCGCAGTCCAAGCGGCGAAGAACACGCCAGGCTAAACAAAATAAGCCATCAACAAGACATCTTGCACGATATGGCTTCATAAAATGCAAATTTATTTCACTGAGTAGTTTGTTGCTCACTCTCCATGTTAGATAACTCGTAACGATGTAATTTTTATTTTGCCCACCACAATTATCAGCATTTTGGTAACATATTTATTCCCCTTCACCATATTTCTCAAAATAATCGTGTGTAGCATTGGAAATTACAGCATTTGCTGAATGTGGTTTTTGCTCGCCATCCAGTGCCAATACATTCAGATTCACCAAAAAATGTAGTTATGTTGTAATAGTTTACTGGCCATCATTACAAATTCCAAACAGGTTTACTTTATATGGAGACATGAAATACAGAGCTCCCTCTTGTCTACAATGAGTGGGTAATAAGATACTCTGTGCAAAATCGAAAGTATAATGCACATTTCTCAAGTTGTTGGAACACGGAATCTGATGAGCCTCAGACCTAGGAGGTTTGTTGAGTTCTTGTCTGGCAGCAGCACACACTCTTCTATATATAGTCTCGTTCAACCCTGGGCCGAATGTATGTGTTCCCCAAAAATGCTGTAGCAAGTAACTTATGAACTCCTCAGTCCTTGCCTAAAAGAAAAATATACACACATGTAAAATAATTTGGTTAAACAAAAAAGCACAAATTACAGTACTGTACACTTCAAGAAATTTTTACATAAGTCATCTTACAGGAAAACAGAATTATTGGTTTTATGACAACACTTTCACTTCTTAAGTTTAGTAAGTGGTAAAACAAACAGTCTTTAATGTTTTTCAAAATTTCACATATGTGAATGACCCAATAAAGGAAAATGAACCAATATTAAATAGCCTCCCCATTTTGCCATACTGAACTCTCTAGCAGATCCACCACTCCACTTGTGTTTTGGACAAGAAAATAAAACTATACCATAAACTACCTAAGAATGAAATATCCTGCATGTAATATAAAGATGCTAGCTACAAACCTTTTGAATATTAGATCCCGATAATTGCTCACATTTGTGACATACCATCTGTACGTGGTGTCATGAATTTGATTTGAGGGAGTACTTTGTGCCATACCCTGTGATTAAAACAAAAATTATACAATGTAGTGATAATGATAAATGCAAATAAGTCATAAAATGATGTGTACATCAACAATTTTTATATGTATGCTTAATGGAAACTTACATGTATTATCATAGTACATAGGAACAGTCCCCACTGTAAGATTGAAGGTATGACCTGGTTTCAGGAATCAAACCCCAAATTTTACATTTGAAAGATGAATCTTAACATTATACCACTGTAAACAGTCCATGTTAAAGTTGAGGAATATAAAATATAACCATTTTTAGATTCATTACCTGCGGAATGTTGTCATCTCTGCCTCTTGGTGCTGCAGGCTGAGGCAGGCCATACTCTTCAGCATATCTATATATAAATTAGAAAATAAAACTATATCTGTACTCATTTACATACAGATATGTACATGTTTATGTAATGTTTAGATATTTATTATCTAGTCAAGCAATTATATTGGGAAGAAGAGACCTCCTTGACTGAGTGGCTGGATCATCACAGTTTAACTGTGTCTCCCACCTCTGATCAGCATGAGTTTGGGCTGGATCATCACAGTTTAACTATGTCTCTCACCTCTGATCAGCATGAGTTTGGACTGGAGCAGCATCACAGTTTAACTGCAGTGTCTCTCACCTCTGATGCAGCATGAGGTTTGGAACTGGAGCATCACAGTTTAACTGTGTCTCTCACCTCTGATCAGCATGAGTTTGGACTGGAGCATCACAGTTTAACTATGTCTCTCACCTCTGAATCAGCATGAGTTTGGACTGGAGCATCACAGTTTAACTGTGTCTCTCACCTCTGATCAGCATGAGTTTGGACTGGAGTATCACAGTTTAACTGTGTCTCTCACCTCTGATCAGCATGAGTTTGGACTGGAGCATCACAGTTTAACTGGTGTCTCTCACCTCTGATCAGCATGAGTTTTAAGCTGGAGCATCACAGTTTTAATACTAATGTCTCTCGACCTCTAATCAGCATGATTTGGACTGGAGCATCACAGTTATAACTATGTCTCCCCACCTTCTGATCAGCTATGAGTATAGGCTGGAAGCATCACAGTTTAAACTATGTCTCTCACCTCTGAACAGCATGAGTTTGGGGCTGGAGTATCACAGTTTTTCATTGTGTCTCACCCTCTGATCAAGCTCGAGTTTGGGGCCGCTCGACAGGAGCTAAGCTGATTTTTGTAGGGAATGTTACATGTATAAGCCTGTTTAAAACTTCCTGGGTACATTGTAACTAAAATCATAAAAATTTGGCTGTCACTATCATAGGCGTCGGAGCCGGGGGCTAGGGGGGGGGGGGGGGGGGGGGGGGGGGGGGGGGGGGGGGGGGGGTGTGCTTGCGGGGCCCCCCCCTCACTTTTTTTGCAAAGATAGGCATAGGTGTTGAAAATTGGGGCTTAGCCCGCAAGAACGTTTCTGGCTTATGTGTGTTTTAAGTTGGTTTTACCCCCCCCCCCCCCCCACTTCTGGCGTGTGTGTGTTTTAAGTTGGTTAAGCCCCCCCCCCCACACACACACACACACTTTCAATTTTCTTCTGACGCCTATGACTATATAACTGAATATACTGTATCTATTGAGATACAGAAAATGTGAGTTACATTTTACATACTGAAGAAGATGAGGACTCAGACATGTGTATTAGTTAGCTTGGTTATTATTAAATGCTGTCAGGAATGTTTCACTTACAGTTCATATATAATTATGTAAAAAGACCCTTTTTAAAAAATATTTAAAAACACCCTTTAAAGAATTTTGATTTACCACTTTAAATTTTAATTCTGGGAGTGAAATACCCTTTACCTGTAAATCCTATCTGGAGCCTATTTCAAGGCTGGTTATGAATTGCTTATATGGATATAGCCCTAGACCCTCTTCTTGTATTGGTTAGCACTCTACTACTAATACTATTATAAATCACTTTGAGCAGTTGATCCAGTAATATTCTTAAATAATTCAGCTATATACTACATAAAATTTGTGTTATTAGTGTAATTTCTATAAGAAAGAAGGGTTGTTTTTCACTGGGTAAACCAACACCCAATTATCTGGAGCAGTTTAAAGCTTACCTATGAAAAATTACCTGTTCATCTGCACAACTTGCTTAAAATAATTTTAATACAGATAATCAAGGGTATTTGT
Source organism: Atrina japonica (assembly GCA_030159075.1). Taxonomy (NCBI): domain Eukaryota; kingdom Metazoa; phylum Mollusca; class Bivalvia; order Pterioida; family Pinnidae; genus Atrina; species Atrina japonica. The sequence continues at coordinate 1,598 of BROG01001872.1, read as the reverse complement.
TTCTGTCAACAGGGGGCCGAGGATTTTTATATTGTAATATTCAAAATAGTGTACAACACTGAGGGGTACTACAGGAATAAAAAGTAAATGTAATGTACTTACCTGGTGATGAAATAAACAACACGTGTCGTGTCGTCAAATGTCACAGCATGTTTGGGTGTTTTCCTGGAATTCCCATATACTCTCGGAACAACTCCCTCGTTATACATATGCCTCCTAATATTTTTCAGACAGACGTCTCTGATATTATTCAAGTAAAGAAAACAATCCCTGCATACTGAATAATTCAAAAATTGATAAATCGAATCGATGTCGTTTACCGAGCACGTCCTCTCGTTTCGTCGCCCCTGCTGGTTTCCTCACATGTCCCCTAGATTCTGTCCATGGCAGTTACATTTAAAACCGATGATCAAATAGCTCATCAACTTTAAATTGAGATAGGCAACAACCGTGGTTTACATTGCTCTTTCCCGTTCTGTTGAGCTCGACATGAGATCGAAGTTGTCATGATTTGAACAAGTTTGGCCGCTGGAGTCACTTTCGCCGTAATTCTCGGCAGCATTTTCTCCAATATCATTGTGACGAACAAAGTCTCTTATTCTGCTCTGTATTACAGGACTTGTCAAAACGTTATCAGCTGAATTATTCTCAATATCCAAATCAAAATCGTCGCTCACATCATCAACCTAGCAATCGTTCGACTTGCCTGGCATTAAGGACTTTACAGTAACTACTCACGTCAGTCCACGGGGCGGGGTAAATAAAAATACTCACGGATACATTATTTAAGTATTTCGTTTAAAAGTCTTGTCGAATCCTCACTCAAACCACAATGTCAAATCCAGGGGGTAATTCATCCCACTTGCCATTGCAAGTTTTATAAAATCCTAGTACGGATATTATGTTTTCCACGGACGCTTGTATCTGACAGCGACCTTCTGATTTGTAAACATAAACAATGGACTGCAGCATGTGCAGGAGTTGACAATGTCAAGGTCGAAGCGACGAAAGGATTTTCCCCACTTCAAGCCATTAAACGAATTATATTTCACTATTTTTTTCAATATGTTGCTATATGTGTAATATAATCAAAAATTTCCTCAGACATTGCGGCAGTCCCACGATAATAGTAGGTGCAAAAAGCGAAGCGAGAGTAGAACAACTCAACTGTTATGATCGATGAAGGGGAATCACGTCTGGGAATTAGAACCCCAGTTTCTGAGCTTTCATTGGTTGATATCGTAAGGGTCTTTTTCTCAGCCGCTGGCTCAATTATATATCCGTCTGTCTATCTATGTTTATCTACCTGTGCTATCTGACTGTCTACCCATCTTTTTATCTATCTTTATGTTTGTTTGGTCTGTTTGTTTGGTCTGTTTGTTTGTCAATTTATCTATCTACCTGTCTCTTTTATATATCTATCAAAATGTCTGTCTGTCTATTTATATATCTGTCTCTCTATCTATTTTCTACTTATCTGTTTATCTATCTGTCTGTTTACCAGTCTGTTTGTCTATCTACCTGTTTGTCTCCCTCTGTTTATCTCTATCTATCTATTTAACTTAATGTATGTATATCTATCTATCTATCTATCTATC
>BROG01001871.1:0-24447 GCA_030159075.1 Atrina japonica | reverse complement strand
ATGTTTTGCTTGGCAACCATACCTGTAATTGACAATTACTCTAAGAGTTATTGTGGTCAACACATGTAGTCTACTGAACAAAAGAAATCTTTTCTGTAGAAAGTATTTCACCAATAAGCGTCCAGTGCGCCACAAAAAAGGACAAAGGTTCGGGCGCTTGTGCGGACTAATTAGTAGTCAATTAACATAAAGCAATTTTTATACGGTACTGTGGTAAAGTTGTTGTAGTTAATACCGTGGCACCTATCAACATTTGTGCGTGGCATGGGGCTACAGATAAAACTGTTATTTTTCTGGTCCACATCGCCTTGTCAACTGGCTAGAAAATATACTTGATCATGCGGGCAAAAACTGGGGGACGTTTATGGGGACACGGATGCTATAATTGGGTCAGATATGGTACTTGCAAATTCCTCAATATGATGACCGTTTTGGATTCTCGACCAATCCCAAAAATACTCTTGCTTAGAGTAAGAATTTATACAAATCTCTCCAGGATTGTTTTAGTTTATAACTAGTTCAATTTTTTTTCAAGATAGCTGCCAAGGTTATGCAATATATATTTCCATTCAACAATAATATTCATATTTACCTCGCCCAATACAGCTGATTGAAGATTCTTAATTTGTTCATTAATCTGATTTGCAAAAACACTAGAGCAAGTTCCAGCCAAATTCCGTATGTTGTCGGAGCAATCTTTCCAGAGCTTTTCAAAGACTGCATTAGGTATTTGATCGTTCGATATTTCGTGTACTACTGTATTTCGCACCTTGCGAATATTATTAACATAATTTTCTTCACATTCAAACAGCGACAGAGTATTGAGTAGGAGGCAACTTATCAATGTAATGTCCATCCCTGCCAAGGTAAGTCCTGAGCGTGCAACATAGCCACACCAACAGTCACCTATAGACTTGGAGCATGGATTGGAGGAAGCTTGGAAAAATGCTTCCCAGTGATTATTCCGAAGTAATGCAACACCTGGCTTGCCGGAAGTACAATGGATACATTTTTTTGGTTTCCATAAGTGATATATTTGGTGTTTGTTTTTGTTAAAATAGTCTTCACATGTTGATGGTCTAATATTTGATGTGAATTTTTCTCTCAATGTATCTGTTCCTATACCTAACAGGTTGCGCATCCGTTCAGCATTTTCCGAGTCTTGGTCCACCATGCTTCATCTCAGGATATCATAATGTCTGAAACGAAAATTGAATCAACATATACTTAAAATAAACAATATGCCCCTAGTGTATGTCTTTCATTAAGGCAAAGCAACAAACCTTTGGTTCAGAATTTAAATAAGTATAGGATATTTGACAATTGTTTTTGAATAACGTGTTTATTACATCGAGTGAAGAAGGAGAATACATATTTAACACGAGTGCGCAACATGTACCATACATATTGTTGTGACTGTATAATGGGATATACATGTTGACATTGACCAAACTTGTTGCTTGGGCTGTATTTCGATATCTTAATTTCAACAAACTTCTTAAACAATGACTTACGAAAAATTATACAACGGCTTACTCAAGAAGCGGAGTCAATCAAATGTGGAACATAAAGAATACAAAAAAATTGTTGGTACATTTAAAGTCTCCAAATTTCAAACGTATTACAAGCATCACGTCTTTTGATGTTTTGACCCTTTGCACAACAATTCCTCAACAAAAAATTAACAAGAGGCCCACGGGCCACATCACTCACCTGAATTTTGTTGGTGTCTTACACATATTGGAATTTCAAATATACTAATTATTTAAACACTCCATAGGAGTGGAGGAGAGTTAAAGATAAATGAAAATGACAAAGCCGAGAAAAATGTCAAAAAGCATGTCCAAAACTATTTTTCCAATTAAACTATGCATTCATACAAATCACTTAGATCCTATTAGTGTTTCAACCCATGCAGCAGTCTGAAAAAGATTTTCAAAGAGTGTTACCCTCTAAGACCTATTATGCCCACCCTGGATCCACCTCTGAGTGTCTGTGGTAAAAAAAAACAACATAAACTTGTCACACTTGAACACTCTACTTGCTTTCTTTATTTTTCAGCAGTTTTGAAGAACATGTTTGAAAAAATGCTCTCACCTACATTTTGCAGTTTTAAAAATTCATAAAAAAAAATAAAAATAAAATTTAAGAAATTTTTTTTCAGGAAAGCATTTCTCTACGTAATTACTTGTAAAACACTTCAAATGAATGCATTATGGTATATAAATGAGGATAAAATCAAAGAAATCAAACAAACGTTAATCAAAATGACAATGTGTAAAAAGACATTAAAAATGTATTTTCTGATATCCACGCAATTTACAAACAGCGGTTCTGGAGGAGAAGACTTCTCCAGTGGTATACCCCTCTTTTCTCCACCCTGGTTCCACCCAAAGACCAATCTGGTCGAAATGAATTTACTTGATAGAGGACTTAGAGTACCTGCTTCCTATTAAGTGTCATTAAAATTCCTCCAGCAATTTGGAGAAGAAGTAGAAAGTGTGGAAAATTAACGACGCCCGCTTTTCATTGAAATCTTGAAAAATTCAAAAACTTAAATTTCAGCAATCATGCATCTATGTAGATCACTCAATTACAATTAGTTTCTCAATTCATGCAGCGCTTCTGGAGGAGAAGATTTTTAAGGAGGGGGACCCTGGGGCCTCTCTCCCTCCTTGATCCAACCTTAAGCCAATCGTGACGAAATGAATAAACTTGGTAGAGGATCTTGAGTACTAACTTCCTGTAAAATTTCATCAAATTCCCTTCAGCAGTTGTGGCGAAGAAGTCGAAAATGTTTCATTTTTGCAGTCTTAAAATATTCATAAAATATTCAAAGAATTAAATTTCAGCAAACTTCTTTCAGGAAAGCATCTACATACCAAACTACAGGTAAACAAATAAAATAAATGCATCATAATGAATAAAAGGGGAGAAAATGAAGGAAGTCATTTTAAAAAAAGAATGAAAATTGCAAAGTCTAAAAAGACGTCAAAAACGCGCCAAAAATATATTTTCCAATTTCAACGAAATAAACAGATTTGAATCATACATCTATGTAGATGACTCACGTCCAATTAGATTTCAATTCATGCTGCGGTTCTGGAGGAGAAGGATTTTTAAGAAGGTACCTCTGGAGCCTGATTTGAGTTTCATCAAAATCCCTTCAGCTATTTTGGAGGAGAAGTCGAAAATGTGAAAAGTTTACGAATAGACGGACGATCAGAAAAGCTCACTTGAACATTCGGTTCAAGTCAGCTAACAACAGACTGACACCTATTATACAAACCTTTTTTGTATATCAAAATTGAAATCGCAGATATAGATATTTAATGTTAGGTTATGAAGAACCTTATTTTGTGAAAGAACACTTTGATTCCAATAACAAGTAAACTGAAGAAGATATTATCAAGATGATGGGTTTCTAGTAGACAATATCTTCGTGGTTGTTGCGGGGAGAGTTTTCCAGCAGATTGTCAGCATTCCAATGGACACCTCTCTTGGCTAACATTTTTTTGTATTAATATGAAGCGGAATTTTATATAGTCTCTGCTCTCCAAAGGAAACAAACAGTTAGCATCTCGGTTTAATTTTGCTTACAGGTATATCGACAATGTTATGTCCATAAATAATTCAGAATTTCAGAATTATATCGGCCAGATGTATCTTGTTGAGCTAGAAATCAATGAAACGACAGAGAGCAACCTAGATTTACTCCTGTCGATTGGAAAGGACGGTTCAAGTATACTGAGGTGATGCAAGGGTACGACACGGTAACAAAGGAAAAAGATTCAAACGTATGAAAAAAAAACAAACATGAGATTCGGAGAGTAACATCAAGCCCCCTCCTAAGTTAGGGATTCGATTCAATGACAATGACTCTGTTTTATAATCTTTAACAGTTGTATTGTGCAGAAATACATATAAAAATGAATGATTAAATTCTTGTGTACAAAATAGGCCTAGGTGCAACCTGGGGAACTTTTATAATGTTCCCGTAAATCGCATACAAGCAACGAAATATAAACTGATGTCACGCATTTTCGTTTTTATTTCCACTTGTTTATTTATTTATAGGAGTTCATTCATGATAAATTTCAGTTTAGATAAAGGAATTAAAATGCACATTAATACTGGCGTTTTGTTATTATTTTGCCATTTGGTATTCAATGAAATGTAAATCCGAAAAATACTGTAAACGCGAGAAAGTGCTTAATTACTGCTGATCCTTAACCGTTTGAGCTAGCCTGCACGTGATTTATTAACTGATGGTGTGGTTATCTGTCATTGACATTCTGCTGTACTGCTTAAATAACAAGACTTGCTCAAAATTATCCAGGGTTTTCTCAGACCCCGATTTTCAATAATTGACGCTTGTTCAATTCGCCACAGAAGTCAGTGTAGCCTACAGTAAAATCCAAATAACCTGGCGGGACGGAGTCGTGTGAACCCATTCTTGACCAGAATTTATATCTTAGGTAATAAAACATAACATTAAAAATGAACTAACTACAGTAATCGTTCCTACTTGTCATCATACATAAGAGAGTATCCAGTGAAAAATGTTTTTCCCGTGCAGATAGTCATATCCGAAAATTCAGTAAAATCATCCTTATGATGATCAAAAGGTTACTCAGCCCCATTATTTTATGTGGATCGGACAATATCTCCTGATAAATTTTATCTTTGCAAATAAAGCTGAAGTTTGTCAAAACGAGATTTATACGATCGGCCAAAGGAATCGCGCGATTTCAAAGCACTGTTAAATTGACAGGTCCTTTAAGTAGAAGGAAATTGACTATATACCTATCATCTCACACACTTCTCTGTCCAATCCATGCATTGGTGAGAAGCGAGTGAGGTAATCAGTTCACTACCCAAAACTTTGTTTATATTATATATTTGAAAGAAAAGCACGTATTTCTGATGATTCTACATGATTCTATTTATTTTTATTTCACTGTGAACTATTAAAGGAAGAACTGTGATATCTTAACACTCCGCTATACAGATAAGTATATTGGATATCAAAAGTAAATACGTGCGTTTATTGGTCATTTTGTTGCACCGTCTGTTAACTAGTGGTCAAATATCTGGAAAATTACTGTGTTCCCCACCAATAAACCACTACAAATGTATGCCCTTGTTCCACACACCAAGAAAAGTTCATTAGTATTGAGTGCAGGTTCCTGGGGGTCATGTTGGCCACTGTCCTTTCACTAGGTCAACTATCCTGAAAATTGTTGAAATCCCCACCTATTAATATATGATCCAGGGTTTGTCGAGTTACACAGTACAATCCCAATCGTTATATTATGACCCCTTTTAGTATTCACATATTCAGAAATGGTGATTGTTGCATGGCCAAAGTACATTGACACCGAAGGACAATACATGTAAAGACAATTTACGGGAAATATAGCACAGACGGATACTGTTTGTGGCACTTTGTGTGTTACTCTGTGTGTGTGTGTGTGTGTGTGTGTGTGTGTGTGTGTGTGTGTGTGTGTGTGTGTGTGTGTGTCTGTGTGTGTCTGTGTCTGTGTCTGTGTGTGTTTGTGTGTGTGTGTGTGAGTGTGTGTGTGTGTCAATATCTGTGGTTCACTGTTTGTATGTCAATTTCTGTGTTTCACTGTGTGTATGTCAATTTCTATGCTTAATGTGTGTATGTCAATTTCTATGTTTACTGTGTGTATGTCAATTTCTGTGGGTCACTGTGTATATATCAATTTCTGTGTTTCACTGTGTGGATATCAATTTCTGTGTTTCAATGTGTGTATCTCAATTTCTGTGTTTCACTGTGTATGTCAATTTCTATGTTTCAATTTGTGTATGTCAATTTCTGAGTTTAAATGTGTGTATGTCAATTACTTTGTTTCAATCTGTCTATGTCAATTTCTGTGTTTCACTGTGTGTATGTCAATTTCTGTGTTTCACTGTTTGTATGTCAATTTCTGTGTTTCACTGTGTGTATGTCAATTTCTATGTTTACTGTGTGTATGTCAATTTCTATGTTTACTGTGTGTATGTCAATTTCTGTATTCCACTTTGCGTATCTCAATTTCTGTGTTTCACTGTGTCTATGTCAATTTCTGTGTTTCAATGTGTGAATGTCAATTTCTGTGTTTCACTGTTTATGTCAATTTCTGTGTTTCACTGTGTATGTCATTTTAAGTTTACTGTGTGTATGTCAATTTCTGTGTTTCAATGTGTGTATGTTTATTTCTGTGTTTCAATGTGTGTATGTTAATTTCTGTGTTTACTATGTATATCACTTTGTGAAAATTTATAAGTGTGTCACAGTGTACTTTTACTCACTGTGTATGGAACTTTGTGTTTGTGTGTGTGACAGTTACTGTGTGTGTCACATTGTATGTGTTACAGAGTATATATGTCACTGTGTGTGTCACAATGTGTGTCACTGTGCATGCCAAAATAAGCGCCACTGTGTGTCACTATCTCTGTCACTGTATATTGCTTTGTGTGTGTCATTGTCTGTGTCACATTGTGTCATTTTGTCTATTTCACTGTGTCACTATCTCTGTCACTGTGTATTGTTTCGTGTCTTTATCACTTCCTATATGTCTCTATGTGTTTCACTATCTCTGTCACTGTGTATTGTTTCGTGTCTTTATTACTGCCTATGTGTCTCTATGTGTTTCATTATCTCTGTCACTGTGTATTGTTTTGTGTCTTTATCACTGCCTATGTGTCTCTATGTGTTTCAGTATCTCTGTCACTGTGTATTGTTTTGTGTCTTTATCACTGCCTATGTGTCTCTATGTGTTTCACATCTCTGTCACTGTGTATTGTTGCGTGTCTTTATCACTGCCTATGTGTCTCTGTGTTTCACTATCTCTGTCATTGTGTATTGTTTCGTGTCTTTATCACTGCCTATGTGTCTCTATGTGTTTCACTATCTCTGTCACTGTGTATTGTTTCGTGTCTTTATCACTGCCTATGTGTCTCTATGTGTTTCACTATCTCTGTCACTGTGTATTGTTTCGTGTCTTTATTACTGCCTCTGTGTCTCTATGTTTTTCACTATCTCCGTCACTGTGTATTGTTTCGTGTCTTTATCACTGCCTATGTATCTCTGTGTTTCACTATCTCTGTCACTGTGTATTGTTTCGTGTCTTTATCACTGACTATGTGTCTCTATGTGTTTCACTATCACTGTCACTGTGTCTCGAAGGTGGAGTTGAGAGGACAATAAATTATAAGGCAAGGTTATGATAAGAAACTCTTAGGAAGGTATCACATACATGCCACCCGATTTCAATAATTTGGAAGCCTTAGTTGGTATCAGGGGAGCCCCTGTGGACCAGCGGTTAGAGCATTGCACTTTGAACTATGAAGGCGCTCACTTCTGGTCAATGCATGTCTGAGTTCCATTAGTACCTTAGCTGATTTTTGTGACAAAGTTTGCTAATTTACATGTAGAAGGCCAATGGTCTCTTCCCATGTACATTGCAGCCGGGTTCTCTCCTCCACCAATAAAAACTGGGCATCACTTTATCGGCACATCGATTTACCTCATACTACCACATACTACATGTACATGTATGCATACTGCCACATACTGCATGTACCCCATGCTGCCACATACTGCATGTACCCATACTACCACATACTACATGTACCCCATACTGCCACATACTGCATGTACCCCATACTGCCACATACTACATGTACCCCATACTACCACATACTACATGTACCCATACTACCATATACTGCATGTATCCCATACTATCACATACTACATGTTCCCCATACTGCCACATACTGCATGTACCCCATACTGCCACATACTGCATGTACCCCATACCGCCACATACTGCATGTACCCCATACTACCACATACTACATGTACCCATACTACCACATACTGCATGTACCCCATACTGCCACATACTGCATGTACCCCATACTATCACATACTACATGTACCCCATACTGCCCTATAAAACCACATATCATACACTCCAATATTACTGCATAATGCTACCCACTACGAACTATGACAAAAAATTACAGAGCAAAAATTTCATAGACATGTATTCCAAGCCAGACCAAACATTTTTTGATTATGGTTTCACTAGAATTGGAAATTTTAATTTTCATTCCTAAATAATTTGATAGTTAATTTGTGTCATAATAGTAATATGTGGTAGTATGTGATATTATGGGATAGAATGTGATAGAATACACATAGAATACAACAAGATGTGTTTGTTAAACACAAATGCCCCCCGTCCCAGGAAATTTCAAGGCTGGCAAAATATCGCAATGTCCCTGTACATTTTGATCCCACCCTACCCCAGGGGCATGTGATATCAGTGAATTATGAGCAACCCTTAGATGGACTTACTGTATCACAGTCCAAACTTGAAATATTGCACTTTGTATGTAATCGGGACGGAATTACGAATGAGTAAAAACAAAAAATAAAAACAAGCTGATAGTGGGAGGATCCAAACACTAGATGCTTCCAGTGGACCTTCCAGGGGGGTCGAGAAGACAAAGAATTTAGAATTACAATTTCACTTGTACCTGACAGATTATTCCTAAAAATAAACTTTTTATTGTAAATAATTTCATAATCCGTGTCTAAATGACTTAGTAAGTAGTAATATATGGTAGTATGTGGTATTATGGGGAAATTTTACACATCCATTGATAGAACTGAAAAAAATGTCGTGTATGGCGCAAAACACTATCCAAAATTCTGGTATTTGATCAGTGTCCAGATAAATATAAATGGAGTGAGAAAATATTTGTAATAACCCTGTTGTTCTCAATTACAGGTGGTAATTAAATGAATTTTCAGATATTTTTTTTTTGGGGGGTGGGGGTGACAAGACCCTATATATTTGATATTATCGATTATTAGATTTTCATATCTCTAGCTGCTAATAAATAATATACATTTTGATACAATGCATTTTACGTTTATAAATAAATGTTCATGTTTCATACATGTTGAGAAAATTCAATACAATAATGAAAGACAGATACTTAAGAAAAAAACTAAAATAACACAAATAACACAAATAAAACAAAGCGAAGTTAAAAGGAATGAAATTCAAAATATAGGCATACAGAAAACGTTAGAAGAAAGGAAGTGTATATAATTGTTTTCGCCGAGCAGAGGGGGGGGAGCAAAAATTTTGGTATTTTATATTTATTAATAATTTCCAACTTTGTATTTAAAAGTATAGAGGTTTTAAGCATTTTCTTGTCAAATGCTGGGCTTCTGAATTAAATCTTACTGTATATACATGACATATCTATATTTTGGTATCCAAAGGGGGGATGCCCTTTAAGCACCCATTGAATCTGCCACAGTAATAATATATGCAAATGCTTTTACATATTTGAATCCAGCGATAAAAAATGGCGAGCGTAGGGAGCGTAAAAAATAAAAATTGAAAAATAGCAAGTGTAGCGAGCCTAAAACATTTAAGAATAGAATATGACGAGCGAAGCGAGCCAGAAATTTATAAACATTATTTAATTTTCACCACAACCTGGACACTAGTTAAGGTCAGATTATTCATTGTCCTGCTAGTAGAGGATAGATTATTTATTTTCAATATTTTCAAGACCAGAAGATTTATTTTCAAAATATGCCACCCCACCCGATTCAAATGATCGTCCCCTTCATCACTTGTGCCTGCTTTCGTGTTGTGTATTTTGAATTTACTGGGTGGGTTTAAAGTTGTCATAATGTAAAATTTATATTTACACCCACCCAGTAAATTCAAAATTTACAATATGACACTACTGTCGTAAACAAAAGTCAAGACAGTGGGAGAGCGACATCGGCGAAATGCAAGGCGACAAAAACTTCGCTTTGCAGCAAACAGAGAGCGACTTTGACTGATGCAGGCCGACTTTGTCGCCCATGTCGCCCTCTAATATGAGCTCTGAGTTATATATCGAAAACAAGTATTTTCAGCTATTGAGCTGAAACAAATGATATTAATTTTAATTAAGAAAAACATCTCAAATATACATTAGACAATTATATACATGTATTCAAAAATCTATAAGACTTAGGAATTTATATGTGGGTAGTCCTGTGTTGTTGTTGTTTTTTTTTTTTTTTTTTTTTTTTTTTTTTTTTTTTTTTTTTTTTTTGTTTGTTTGTTTTGTTTTTTTTTTTTCAAATATGGTGAAAGAGGTTATCGGAAAGGTCATTACACACGAAAATACAACCGGATGTTTTAAGGTACGGGAAAGCTTAAATTCTAATAAAACAAATTACTCAGAAAAGAAGATCTTTTATAACGTTTCACGTGTTTGATAATGTATTTGAACACACAATTTATCACATTCTCTTATTATGTCATGGGACAAAAATCATCAATTGAAAATAGTAATTAATGTTCAATACATAAATAACGATATATTTCTGTAGATCTAATGCTTTCTAAATCATTGTCTAATGTTTTTTTAACACACGGCTAAAGTTCGGAGGTGTAAATTCATGTAACTTTACAAAAAAGTAATCCTGGACATTTACGCACGATTGAATAGTCACGTGACATTGTACGTAAAATAATTTCCCGACAACATGGGGATTAAAAGATGTAGGTACAGACATCACGACCCCTGAGAATCGGGTTGACGAGGTATTGCACACAACAGCAGATTAGACCTAGCTAGGGACATAGGATGCTAGTATTTCCATATAGCGCTGATATAAAAAGAAATAGTCACTTATTCAATCAAACAAGTAATGATGCATAATTATCTGTGCAATCAATCTATTCTTTGTCTGTGCAAATATAAAAGAATTACAGGGCGCGTTTTTCTTGGCTTGTTGACTATTCAGAAACGGTGTAACCTAAGTCATAGCCTGGGATCCTGGCTCAGTGATGCTAACGCTGTCAGTATAGCCAGGTGGAATACAATCACTTCGATTACCTATTCCGCCGTACTGAATTGTGGGATAGCATCAAATCATAACACACATGGTGCTCCAATACTCAACCGATAAGATATAAGAGAATTTATAGCGTATTAAGTTTGGACCAGGAACCCAGGCTACCTATGGATTTCCCCATAGCAGCTCCAGTTTGAACTTTAAAAGTTGATTTACTCAAATGCGTTGTCCAATTGAAAATATTTTTTTTTTCAGTTTTCGAATCAGAAATATGATCTCTTTCAAATAAACCTAACCATCCCTTTAATTGTTAAAAACAAGATGCTCACCTAGCAGCCATTCAGTAATCGAACCCTGCTAAAACTGTACAGAGTGCAACTAGACCTCAAGAAGACGGTATATTGCAAATTTCATAACGATCCCTACTGTACTTTCTTAGAAATAGTGATAACAATTTTCAAAATGTTTGAATTCATGATGGACGCCTGACGGCCATTTTGTGATCCGTCACGCCTGAAAATGTACACAGCAAAACTAGATTTCAAGGAAAATGAATATGTCAAAATTCATTAAGATCACTTTCGTATTTGTTGATTAATAGCGAATTTAATTGTCAAAATTCAAGATGGCCGCCTGGTATCCATTTTCTGATCCGACCCGCCTGAAAAAAGTACACAACAAGACCTCAGCGAGAACCTATATACATGTATCTTTTGTTCATAAAGATTCCTTCTGTAATGTCTGGGTAATAGCGATAAAAACTGTAACTGCCAAAATTCAAGATGGCCGCCTGGCAGCCATTATTAGTTCCCCCATAAACAATGTAAGACACATGTAGGTCCAGTAAATGGTGTAAGACAGGTCCAGTAAACAAATAAAGTAAACATACGTGTTGAAGCTCATTTATTCTAGCTCTTTCTTCCATGACTGTTTCTTCAAGCTTCTGTAACCGACTATCCATCAGGTAATTATTTTCATCCATTTTCCGTTTTATACTCTCCTGTTACAAAAATATAGTATAATTATGTCTATAATTGAATTGTATGTTTCATAACAGCTGACACTAATAAATGTCAAAATCCACATGTCATAACAAAGTTTTCATATTGAAAATGTTAAGTACACAACAAGACCTCAAGGAGAACCTATATACATGTATCTTTTTAACCTAAGTCATAGCCTAGGATACTGGCTCAGTGATGCTAACGCTGTCAGTATAGCCAGGTGGAATACAATCACTTCGATTACCTATCCTGTCGTATTGAATTGTGGGATAGCATCAAATCATAACACACATGGTGCTCCAATACTCAACCGATGTGATAAGAGAATTTACAGCGTATTAAGATTGGGCCAGGAACCCAGGCTACCTACGGATTTCAACATAGCAGCTTAATTTTGAACTTCAAATGCGTGGTCCAATTGAAAATATTTTTCGGTTTTCGAATCAAAAATAAACCTAACATGTGTTTAGGACAAACCATCCCTTCAGTTGATAAAAACAAGATGGTCGCCTAGCAGCATTTAGTGATCTAACCCTGCTAAATGTAAAGAGCGCAACTAAACCTCAATAAGACGGTATATTTCAAATTTCATAAAGATCCCTTCTGTACTTTCTTAGAAATAGCGATAACAATTTTCAAATGTCAAAATTCATGACGGACGTCATAAATAGTGATAACAAACATTGTCAAAATCAAAGGTGGCTGTCTGGCACCATTTTGTGATCTGACTCACCAGAATTTGTACAGCGCACAACAAGACCATAAGCAGAACGTATATGCCAAATTTCATAAAAATACCTTCAGAGCATTCTGACAAATAGCAATAACAAACTTTAATTCTTAAAATTCAAGATGCCCGCCTGGTAGCCATCTTGTGATTCGAGACGCCTAGAAATATACAGTGCACAACTAGACCTCAAGGAGAACATTTCAATTTGATAAAGATCCCTTTAACACTTTCGGAGAAAATTGCGCTAAGACACTGTAATTGTTAAAATCCAAGAGGGTCTCCTGGCAGATATTTTTGTCTAAAAATAGACTTTGCACAACTTGACCTCACGGGGAAATTATGTGCTAAAGTTTAATAAAGATCCCATCAGTACTTTCTGAGAAATAGCGATAACAACCTTTGACATCAATTTTCTGTTAGGGTCAAACAAACCTTGGCCTCTTCAAAAATATAAAGGATGCAAACGTTATCCTTTTAATCCACTTCCATGTGTTATTATATACAGCAACCAAGAAAAAATATATTTTCTTTGCGTTGCTAAGATAACCGCTGCCCATAGAAACCAGGGATTGCAATTTATTTAATGCTATTTTGTCCAATATTCGAATAACAGCATTCCATGAAAAATCGATACCATAAAACTGTTGGTAATATCCCCTTGTATGAAAAATATTTTGGGCAAACACTTTCTTCCACGTTATACTTGAAATAATACAAATACCATATATATATATATATATATATATATATATATATATATATATATATATATATATATATATAATATATATTATATATATATATAACCTAATATACACTATAGAAACTTCTTCTGAACGTGATCAATGTTACAACTGTAATATAATCCTACGTCAAGGTCACTAGGGCTAAAATAGGCCTAAAGGTGAAGGGGCAATACTAGCTTTATTTAGCCAAACTTATGTGGGAAATAGTCAAATAATGACTAATTACTCAAGTAAACATCAATGGATTTAGTGGTGAATCCAGAGCAATATAACACTTTTTTGTAAGTCATGCCTTCTTTTTTTCTCGCGCCATGTCCTTTTCTATTATGTCGATCGCCAAAGCACCCGACAACCCTCCAATAAATTAGCGACATTGCCTGGCGACTAAAATATTCCATTTTTGAAACCCACTTCCAAATTGTTTATTCCTTAATCTGTTAATTGCGCCATTTAACCGTGTGGACACTGTATATTTCACGGCCGATTAGTTTAAATGCCCTCAGATATGGTAATCAACTGAGAAAGTGTAGCCAAACGACTCAAAGGTGATTGGGAATGTCGGGAAATCCACTGAATATCCTGAATGGCTAAAAGATTAATGCATATTTAAAATGCTTGCAAAAATAAGTACATGTACTCCAAATCTGTCGAAAATTGACCTTGAATCCATGTCAATTTTCCACAGGTATGGATAAAGTTTCTACTAGTGCGCGGGTATAATTTTTACGTAGAATATTGTCACCGGGTAGTTTCTCTATGAGGGTCATTTTTCTACATTAAACCGGCTATGGTGTTATTTCTTCTTTAGTAAGCTATGTATAATGTCATTTTTTCTTTTTGAGAAAAGTGTCCATCATCTGGTGAATGATCTAAGAATCGTGTGCTAAATCGATAAAATCGTGCCATAACCGGCTACTGGTCATAGAATGGATCCTGACCAGTATTGTAATGTTTTTATTTAAAATCTTATGCAGGCCAGGGCTTTCTCAATATGACACAATTCCACAATAAAATTCCCAATTGTGTTGCCAATAGCAATTTCCCAAAATCGACAGAAAAAGACCTGTTATGATATACATGGTTAAATTTATAAAAGATAATCATTACAACTAAAGAGCAATTGCTAAAAATCTGAACTGACTTTAGTATGCCTAAACTTATATCTGTAAATTTAAGGAAAAATAGAGTTTTTTTATTTATCAAGCTTATATTTTTTTCGACCAATAACATGTTTAAACTGGATTTGAATCTCCGTTGTCTCATACTTGCCAAGTCAAACCCTATTTTATGTAAAATTCTCTTTCTCTCTCTCTTTCTCTCTCTCTCTCTCTCTCTCTCTCTCTCTCTCTCTCTCTCTCTCTCTCTCGTGAAATATAAACCAGCTTATTCCGTCTGAAACATCACTTTATTATACAAAGTTATGAAAAGGTTTCAATAGTCGTAACTACATTTTTCCCTCGAAACTACCCTGTTAACCCACTGAATAATATCTCTCATTATTGGCTGAAAAAAGAAATGTTCTGGCTATGTTTATTCTTGTTTGATGCATATAAGTTTGTTTTACTTTTAATTAAAAAAACAAGCTGTATTCGATCGCTTTCAAGGCTGTGTCTCAATTCATGTTAATAACTCAATTAAAGTGATAGAAAAAAGAGAGAAATTATACTTATTGAAAGCTAGTAGTTATCAAAATATTTCCTTGTGACACTTCAGAAAACACCAGACGACAAAAATTACTTTTGGTAATTTTTCTTTAATGTTTTACTTCAATAATTTACATTTGGAATTTTCACAGTATGGCTATTTTTGACATATTCAGACATGTATTGCTTCTCTTGTCTATATTGTCCCCAAAATATCATTATGTCATATAAAGTGCCATATTTTATGATAGTACCATGCAGTTTCGGGGAGAATTCTGCGTTTCTCTGTAATAAAACATTACATATTGCTTCAAAATGGATATTTGCATACCATGCACATATAAATGGTCATTTTCACCATATACACTATAGGAAAAACATGAAAATTTTATCATTACAGAGAAAGACTATGAATGATGAAACAAATTATAATTTGTGGATGTTTCAAGGTAATTTGAGCCTATGAGCTACGCAGTTTCTACATCATGTGTATTAAAGCAGCCATGCATGCAGCATGAAGGACAATTCTTGTTTCCGGTTGATGACAACGGTCTCCCTATGGTGACCAGATGAGATAATTTTAATATTAGTTTGTTATAACACACACACACACAGAGAGAGAGTCACACACAAACACACAGTCACACAAATACAGTCACACACACACACACATAGTCACACACACAGTCACACAAATACAGTCTCACACACACACATAGTCACACACACAGTCACACAAATACAGTTACACACACACACACACACACACACACACACACACACACACACACACACACACATTTATCACTTGGCCAACAATTTTCATACTTGGTTGATTGTTACAGAATACTGATGTTAATTGACAAATTCCAAGATGGCCAACTGGCAGCCATTTTGTGGTCCGATTTGTATGAACAAAATACAGTCAATATCTAGACCGCAAGGAGAATTTATATGTAAACTTTCATATAGATGCCTTAGTAATTTCGAAGATATAGCGATAACAAACTTTAATTGTCAAAATCCAACATGGCCGCCTTGTAGCCACTTTATTATTCGATCCACCTGAATATATACAGTGCACAATAATACATCTAGGAGAAGTTTTATGTCAATTTTCTCGAAAATAACGATAATAACCTTTAATTGTCAAAACCCAAGATTGCCACCTGGTTTACAAATAAAATTATGATCTCTGCGATTCATATTTCACGACATTTTTCCTGATACCAAATATGACCATATTTCGTCTGATTATATTTCACAAATGATCCGATATGCCAGGGCGTGCACAACATATGAAGATTTCATATACAGAGGTAAACTATGACCATATTTCGTCTGATTAAAGAGAATTACCTTTTATCCGTAAAATTTCCTTTTTATTATTTTTTTAATGTACATTTTTCAAATTTCAAAAATAAAGAACTTTATAGATTTTCGTGCTAGAATAAAAATAATATGCCTCTAAATAACAAAATTAGTAAAATATGCCTATGTATATAATTCGACGATTATGTAATTTTATAACTGTAGCCATGATGCTGATAGTAATTTTTCACAAAAATACACATATGTCGTAGGACAATATGTATACTTTCTGCTAAATATAGCCGAATGATACTTAACTGTGAAAAATGTATCCGCCACGATTAGCTGGCGTATCGTATAACATTAAGATATGTGCTATAAGTAGTTGTACACTGGGCATGAATTGCATTATTTTTGTTAAAAACTCATACAACCGCAGATAGATTTACATCAATCTTCCTGGTTGATTTGTCAGACGAAATGGATGGTTATATTTTCATAATCTGGATTTTTCTCCTCGGTCAAGCAGGTTAGTTGATATAACTTTACCAATCATTTATGTCCAAAATATATTAAGTGCAGTTTACCAAAACCATGTTAAATTATATAGCTTTTTTTACATTGTGTTCGTTACAAAATAAATGAATTACCGACAACCACAATGTAGGTATTCACAAATTTTATATATATATATATATATTATATATATATGATATATATAGTATATATATATATTATATATATATATATATATATATATATATATATTATATATATATGCGTGTACAAGTATGCCCCTATGCGTATATGTTTGTCACTATGTGTACATGTACGTGTAAGTCACTATGTATGCATATGTGTGTTCATACATGTGTGAAGTACAGGTTTTTGTCTAATTGTTTACCTGCATTTTCATGGATACTTAACTGCTTTTGTTTGTCGTGTTTGTGTGTGTGTGTGTGTGTGTGTGTGTGTGTGTGTGTGTGTGTGTGTGTGAGCAGTACTGTGTTGCCTGTGTAACTAGTAGCGTCTTTGATAAGCAATAATTATATAGTATAACTGTTAATTTTTCGTCCTCATATTACCTAGCCAGGTGGGGTTGTAGTTGATAATGCAATACTTGGTGAGATAAATGCTTTACTGTATAATTATATGTATTTCCAGACATCTTAATCTTTATATTCTACTGCATGTATGTTTTGGTATTTCCCATAAATGCATTATGCATGGCACACACACACACACACACACCGAAATTTATATATTATATGATTTTTTTAAAAAACAAAAATACACTGATGAAGCACATTTTTAAGATATTGACCCATAAAATGTGTTCTGATCTTTCAATAAGAAAGAAAACAATAGCAGAATTGATTCGTGTTCAAGTATAACAAACACTTTTACATATTGTCTATCGTGTGATAGGGACGTGTTTATATTTTCTTTTGTCCGGTTACAAGTGTTAAATCATATTGTAATAGAATAATCTAAAACAATTGAAAAGAACATACCACTCAAATATTCAGGAGTGAATAGGTTAACGAAAACGATCGCATGCAAATCAAAAGTTATGTATCACGGAACGTAAACGGTGAAACCTCACCTAAAGAACACCTCGTTAAGGAGACCACCCCAAAATGTCATCTCACATAGGATACCACCTTACTAATCAGACCACTTTGAGTCTGTCAGTTAGGTGGTCTTAATAGAGAGGTATCACTTTAACACCCAGCTAATGAGACCACTTTGAGTCTGTCAGTTAGGTGGTCTTAATAGAGAGGTTTCATTGTGACATCTTACTTATGACACGATTATAAATCTGTTAGATTGGTGTTGATAACAGGGAGGTTTCACTGTAACACTGAACTAATCATGACAATATTGAATCTGTCAGTTAGGTGAACTTAATAGAGGTTTCATTGTAACAGCTTACTAATGAGAACACTTTGAGTATAGCAGGTGGTCTTAATAGAGAGGTTTCACTGTAACTTGTAACTAATGAGATCACTTTGAGTCTGTCACTCAATCAGAGAAGGTTCCCAGTATCTGTGTCATGATTATAATGTGTGGACACCATAACTATGCATGTTGCGTGGCTAATACCGGATAGGGTCCTTATAACAAGTATAGCAGAGTACTAGGCAATGTCTAACAACAAAATAATGAATCCAAAACAGTTCAAAATTACAATAAAGATATACATGAGAGAAAAGTTAAAATATTGGAAATAGGAGTTTATAAATATCATAAGAATCACAGGGATAGGCAGACATAGACAGGCAGACAGACGCACAGAAACAGAGAAAATTGGTTAGCAATTTTTTGCTGACACATTACATTGTTTTATGTTATATTGTGAACTACAAACAAAAACATATGAATAGATATCCTTTATTCGTAGTATTTATAATACGAGAAAATATGTTACTAATTATATGGTTTGTATTAACTTTCCAGGAAATTTGGACTCCTGCTCAGAAAATTTTACCACGAGGAATGGAATAATTTTGTCTCCGAATGATCCTGGAAATTGCTATAATGATTTAAATTTTACATGGGAAATTCGCCCAGATAATGGAGGACGCATCGTGTTGAATCTTCACAACTTTTCTCTGCAACCCATCAGGGCAGATTTGAAGAATGTATGTCTCGATTATTTAATGGTATGGACATTTTAATCGTTATTTTGTTTAACGTTTGCCAATACTTCCAAACATAAATTAGATTGAACAAACACCGTCCTTTAATATAGATGATTTTACTTATACAAGAAAACTAAGTTTAGATGAAGATAAACAGTTCCCATAAACAACGATGGTTAAATCGATACAAGACTTCTCGAATGAAGAGGTTGGGTTTTGCATGACGTCGTTGTTTGCAGGTGGAGGTCTTGTGCATTTGTCAAATAAGTGAGTAACCTCTGGGGCATATAATGAATAGCTCAGCAAACATTTGAGTACAAAATACACAACCTTGACAGAGTAAATGAATTTCAGCTTCAAAAATCCTAAGCTGAAGAGATATCATAACCAGCTTAGAATTTTGCTGTACATCAGTTTTTGAAATAATTATACCAAATTAGGAAGATTTCTGTGGTTTTGAGCTCAAGCTGTCCAGGTGTTTTGTGGTATTTTTAGATCAACATCATTGTCGTCACCGTCGCCTTAACCGTCAACGTCGTCATCATCTTCGTCGGCGCCATCGTCATATTCATCTTTATTATTTTTATTATTATTATTATTATTATTATTATTATTATTATTATTATTATTATTATTATTATTATTATTATTATTATTATTATTATTATTTATTATTATTATTATTTTTTTTTTTATTATTATTATTATTTTTTTATTATTATTATTATTATTATTATTATTATTATTATTATTATTATTATTATTATTATTATTATTAGATGCAATATTGAAAAATAAATATTGTCAGTTAAACATTGTTAAAATGATTTTATTTTTACGTTCATAACATAGTCGAATGTGTATATTATACTTCGTCTCCGGTTCTACGGCTCTTTCATTAGTTTCTTAGCCGTGGAGAAATAACCGACTTACTTTGAAATAACTTTATATAATGAAACATCTCAACTCAAGTCAACTCGGGTTGAGTTCCACTGGAGAAACCAGTGAGAATCCATTTAGTGAGAAAGTTTACTGATTGAGTTGCTGAAGGTCCATGCTTTCTTCCTACGTTATTTGTAACCTGGTGATCTACTCGATCACTCTGTCACCAAACTTATAATTGAAAAAATGTTGAATGCATTGAAAACTACTTTTCGACTGTTAGAATTGAATGTCCTCCAAAACGAAGTATCAGTATGCGAACAGTGACTGTTTTACTGTTTGTTTGTTGTTTTTCTTTTTGTTGTTGTTGTTTTTTTTTTGTTTTTGTTTTTTTTTTTTTGTTTTTTTTTTGGGGGGGGGGGTTGGCATACTTTTCGACTGGTTTGATGGAAGTGCGAAAAATTACTCATGCATGGCTCTTAATGAAAGGGGACCAAAGTTTCCTGTCGTGTTGTAATAATAATACACCAGTTTAAGTATGATCTCTATTACATACAGAAAAACACTTCTTATTTTAGCGTTATTTTCCTTTAGATATATGATGGAGAAATCAAAGACGAAAACCTATTGGTAAACAAAATATGTTCGAGTGCAATAAAACACAAAACGGTGATTTCCTCGTCGGAGAGGATGTTAATCGTACTGAAAACGGATTCAGATTTCAGACTCAAAGGATTCAATGCATCATGGGAAAGTAAGTGACAATTGTATTGAATGATAAATTTAATTCTCATAGATTAACTCTCCTTAAAAGTGAACTTAATGTGAGGTCAAAGTTGAAGTATAATCCGATTTATGTGATATGGCGGATGATTTTTTAAATATTTTTTTTTCTACCCACAAGACATACAATATCCGGCATACACCTGTATCAGTGATACGTCAGTAAAAATCAGATACCAAAGTATAAATCAATAGAATGTCCAGGGCATAGATACAAATCCGGTAAAAATGAATAAACACGGACCTCTGGAAACCAAGAGGTGGGATCAGGTGCCATGGAGGAGTACGCATCCCCTGTCGACCGGTCACACCCGCCGTGAGTCCACAATCAAGTCCAATGAAACACGTGAGGAGTGTATCTTCGTCACAATTGGTACAGACGTCTCAACAACCGCCAACGAAAATCAACTCAACATTTTACTTAGTGAACAGAGTAGTCGCAAACAAGACTATTATACCGACCGTAAAATTTGCGGAACGTTGACATTAAACGCGGTTTTCGATTTCCCTGTGTCAATAATTTGTCAGTGAGGAGTTTACCTCAGTATATGAAATCTTCATATGTTGTACACGCCCTGGCATATCGGATTTGTGAAATATAATCTTCATATGCGGGTGACTGAGGGATATTACTACTTAAATGTGGAAAATTATCGATGGGAAAGCCGAAATCGTCGCGTTTGCTTAGTAGCTTAGTAGCTTAGTTGCTAATTTCCCGTCTGTGTTTATATTAAGTAAAATGTCTAAATAAGAAGCGTGTGTGATTGACTCTTGTATCTTTAATTTCTAGTTCGATGGGATAAATCCCATTGACATGTGTATGAAAATTGTCATTATTTATTGACAAAACCTCGTCGATATATCTAAGTGTAAAATTAAAGGACACCGCTAACTTTTTCTTCTTTTGGTTCACCAGTTTCTGAATGAAGTCTGCTTTGTGTGAATAAAGGAACATGTCGGCCAATAAAGGAGCACAATTGGTTCACATAGGAATGCCAACAGTTTGTTGAAAGACCACGTCTCCGAACATCACAAATATATTGTCTATTAGAAATTTCAGCATTTTTATATTAACTTCAGCGTATTTATGTGTAGAATCAGAGAGGTGTTTGACGAAATAAGTATCCTGATAGCCAGTGACTATATATTTAAATTTTCGGGTACCACCTTTAGTGAAAAAACAGTTATCTAAAAGTCTCTCTTTTAATTTTTTTTTGTGGAATAGTAGTGTAAAGAGTAGAGAAATCATAAGTGTTGATACTGTGAATTCGAGAAAGGTTGTGTCTTAAAATGTTCTAAAAGCTGTGTAGAATGTTTAAGTATCCACATCTGATTTACACCGCTTCTGGAATAAGCAACTGTACAGTATTGTTGTAGTTTCTCCTTAACGGCTGTCAATATCTTGGTAAGGAGTAAAGATAAAGGTTAAGTAGAACATTTGCTGGATCCTGCTATGTATCTTTGCTTATATAGGGTTTTATGAAGTTTAGGTATCAAATATAAATGTGGTAGCTCGAAGTCGGTATCCGTTGTAGGTTTATCAAATGAGCGTAATACGGACACGTGATTTTGAAGGATCTCGTCCTTTGAAAGTGAGCTACGTGTGCATGTAGGATTTCCAGAATTCGTATTAAACCCAATTTTTCTAACAAACAATTATAGTAATGTGCCTTACAAATAAAAACTATATTATTTGAGGCTTTGTCTGCTGGTACCAGTACATATTGGTCATGTAATCTATCCATTTCAGTTATTACTTCTGGGTCATTAAATACAGCGGGATAACGTGTTTTCATAGTCCCGGTAAGTTTTCGAATACGAGATTTTATCAACCATCGTATGGCTTTCAGCCATTCAGACAAATGTCTGGTTCTACGTCTTCATGTTTGACCCATCGTCTGGCATAATTTTCGACAGAATCCATAACTAAACTGAAATTCTAAAGCCAATTAAAGGAACGGGCTTCCCGGTATTTAGGATGGATGAAGCACATGAACATGTAGAAGATGGTTGATGTCTAGGCACTGCAAAACCTGCTTGTAATTGAATAGCTTGGATGCAATGCTAGGTGTATAGCTATATGAAATGCAAGGCGTGGTCTTCAGTTAAAATATGGTGGAATACAGGACCGATATTTTTTTGTGATTTAGAACATTGCAAATGTTTAAAGCATCTATGCCTTTATTTATAAATTTAATTTTTAGGAAAAGACGTTTCTGTTCAGAACAGTAATCTTTTGTGACGCGTGCAGGCTTAAACAGTCTGTGATAAGCGATGTCCATTATAATGGAGTTCAGTATGTATTCTGGGGTTGAAGAATCCGTGAAGGGTTCATACTTTCTTCTTGAAAAAGTTTATTGAGATTTTTAAAAGTAAAAGAATAAAGTTTGCTGCAAATGTGATGAAGACCAAATTTTCTGTTCACGTAAAGTAAAAGAGATGCAAAAGTGACATCATTTATGTAGGGTCGGTTGTATGAACGATGTCCGTGACTTCGTTTACGCCTTACGTTAGAATTAAACGGTTCCACCACACTAACAACATTACACAGTGGGCTTGATAGATTGCCTACACTTTCGATATTGTCGTTACATCCATAGGGATAAGCTGTTTAATTCAAAATTCTTCACGTTGTCTACGGAAGGGGTACTCAAGGCCGGATTGTTGGTCCAGTGGTATATATTTTTTAATTATACGCACTCTCATAGACAAGATGGAATGGTCAGGAGAGTTGAAATGTCGATAGAGTATCTGGTTACCACCATTATTAATCTCGAATCGATGACAAGATACTCTTTTATTTAAGGGCCCCTTAGTTTCGCCAACATAAAATAAACCACACAAGGTACACTCAATTCCGTAAACAACGTTAGATGATTTCCAGTCTAGATTATCTAGCGTGTCTGAATTGTAAGAAAAGTAGACCCATCCGTTTGAGAAACAAGATGTCGTTTTGTTAGTTTATGTGAACTGTATAACTACATATATCGATGCAACTTTCTACTGAACAATATTATATTATTAATATTATTATAAGGGAATCAGGTTTAAAACATCATCCCGAAACACTTAATTTGCACTTCCTTTTATCACTGTTCAGTGTTTGTGTTTGTAGATCTAAAATAGGAAACGCTAATCGTCGGTCTGATCATGAGTGAAGACGCGCAAACGAAAGTACACAAACGATTTTCATACAACAAGATCATTCAATAATAGTTCATATACATTTAGATCCGCAGAGATGAATTAATCTCAGTAGCGCGTGATCCATGAAAAAATATTACATTCGCTTGAACATGTCATATTGACCTATCATAAGTAATGAATTTCTGTTCCCTGTCTTCTATCAACATATCGTTAGTAGTTATAAGCATCCGTGTAATTGGTTATCCATACTAGTAATAATATTGGGCCATGTTTCCCCTTGTAGTTGATTTGAGTAAAATGATTCGAACCGGACGTTGTTCAGACATTGCTGATTATCCCACGTGACCTGAATACAAGAAAATCACTAAATTGAAGCGAATAAAAAAAATAAGAAAATGTCTCTGTGCATCAGGGAATAAAGATTATCAAGATTAGAGGTGAATGGAGTCTGCAGAATGCACTTTTGCACCCAATAGTATTCTATATAGATAGATGCATAGATACATATTTTAATTTGTTATGTACAATTCGTTGTGTAATTTACTGCACGCATGGTTTGGTATTCTAAACTATAACTTCATTCCGTAGCTTGTGGTGGTACTTTTGTCGGATCGGAAGGTTCTTTGACTTCACCAACGATACAATACGATATTTACAATTCG
>BROG01001870.1:0-24470 GCA_030159075.1 Atrina japonica | reverse complement strand
GAAAATATAGTTGCATTTGAGTTACCAAGAGTGTCAAAAACATTCTCAAGTCTAGGTAATGGATAGTGCATATCAGCAGTTACCGCATTTAATTTTCTAAAATCGACTGCAAATCTGTATTCCTGTGGTTGACCAGGTGATAGTTTCCTCTTCTTAACCAGCACTACTTCTGAATGCCAAGGACTTGTAGACTTCTCTATAATTTTCATCTAACATCTCTCTGGTAATCCTCTCAGTTACTTCCCTTTGTTTTGGTGTTTGTCTGTACCACTGTGAAGGAACTGGTCTGGCTTGTCCTGTTTCTATTTTGCGCTGCGCAAAGTTTGTTTTTCCAATTTCGGATAAATCTTTGGCAAATGATTTCCTATGCTTACCAATTAATGCTAACAAATTTCCTTTTTGTTGTTCTGTGAGGTCTGAATGATCTAAAGAAATTATTTAATCCAGTGCTGTTTTGATATATATATATATATATATATATATATATATATATAATATATATATATATATATATATATATATATATATATATATATATATATTTGTATTACTCCCTCCGAGACGACCTTATCGCAGTTTATGCTGTTGATAATGGCGTGACTGATGAATCATCTACATTGGGTACTATATGTGCGACCACTTCAATTTTTGGTTGTTTAACTTCTTTGTTTGTGGGATTGATGAATTGATAGACCCTTCTCTTTGCTGCACTATTGTCAAGCACTTACCTCCTGCTAAGTTGAAGTGTTCCTCTAGACGGCCACAGGGTTCTAATAGCACTCTGCTGATTTCTGGTACACCAAAATGTTCACCGTGGTAGTGACTTGCGTGAATGGTACATTAACATCTTTAGTTATTTTGACGACATTTTCTTATGCTGGTGATATAATTGAAATTTGAGCAAATCAGTTTTTGATTGAAAGAACATTATCTGCAAAATTCAAACTGGCTTGATTAGATTTCAAAAAGTCAATACCTAATATTAAAGAATTAAGCAATCTTTGAAAAATATGAATTTCCTGATACAAAATCAATCCATCAATTTTGATTGGAATTTCTGCCTTTCTCAACACTTGATGTTGTTCACCACAGATACCACAGACTGTTCCATACTGACTTGGTATAATTTTTATATCTAGGAAAGTTTTCTGAAAAAAAGACTTTTACTAATACATGACAACTGAGCACCTGTATCAACAAATGCTTCCTACATAAAGAATCTCTGTGTGAATAACTTATGATGATACTTTGCAAGAGTAGCTCTAAACAAATATTGATAAGAAAACGTACAAAAAATCTTAATAAATTAACATATGTAATTGTCAGAAAAAGAAATTATAAAATTGGTTAACTTACTACACCTTGGTCTGAATCGCTGCTTGCTGTTTTGGTCCGGGTCTTAAAATTCTCCACCATTTATCACCGAGATGACACCGTGTTTAACACGTTCTTACTTGTCGTTCGGTGACTTCTGTTTACGTGGTGCATGTGGTGATGACGTAATCCTTGGTCCTTTGTGACGTATCACAGTGTGATCTCTGGTCCTGTCACTTTTCGTGATGTCAGGGAGACACAAATTCAAATGGTCTTTTCTAATATTTATTACCTAACTAAAAGCTACTAACAAATATTTACAAAGCAGTCTTTAGTACCAAGCTGATAATACAGCTTTGTACTCATCCATTTGTGACCACTTTCTCTACTATAAGTTTGGTCCTTTCCTGCATACAATGGGTCCTCTCTCTTATGCTCCTGTCTCCCTTCTATCTCTTACTTTCACATTCTTACCTTTTATATCATTCCTAACAATTTTAAGTAATGCTTGTCTAGACCTTGAGTTCTTCTCTAATTTTAACGTTATGCTAATTTAAGGATTAAACTATAATTTGAGTGTTCCTAAAGTAATAGCTTGGACATTTGAGTCTTAGCTAGCTACATAAAAGATAAATCTTAAATCAATTACTCCGTGTCTCAAGTTCCCTAATTTAATATCTAGACAGCTTAATCTCTGCTTAGCTACGTAGAGAGCAATTAACTTATTTCACTCCTATGTTTATCAGTATACCTATTTTAATAAGTATGCTAATTTATATCCTATACTTTAAATTTCAAGAAATACAAAAATATATATAAACATAATATACTATTGATTAACAATAAATATTTTTTAAAAATACCTAAAATCTTAATAGTTATTACGTGACGCGTTGTAGAAATAATTGTTGTCATCGCCATGCCACCGTACCTACTTCACTTGTAGGTGGTAGCAATCGCTTTGTAAATAACACACACACACACACACACACACACACACACACACACACACACACACACTTAAGCAATTGAGTTCACCATAATTGTAAACAAAATACATCTGTTTGTTTATATTATTGATAATATATTTACAATACCATTTTAATTTCAGTGATAATAAGTTATGGCAAGCCGGTCAACATGAGTTCCCTTCATTATGTCAACTGGACAGCGGACAAAGCCGTGGACAACGATACCAACACCAACGTGTTCTGTAACTCGTGTGCGCATACGTTAGCAAGACCCGGTATAACACAGGCATATTATCAAATTAACTTCCAGGCGGAGTTTACTATCAGCAGTATAGAAATATATTACAGGGAAGCGTATTCTCCGCATGAATGTCCAGCCGATAGAAACCGATCCGACATCAGAAGTAAGATTTGAACAGTTTTATGAGGCGCCGTTTTACTATTTATCGATTTTGATATCTTCAAATGATTTTGATATCTTAAACTATACAATAAGTAAAACGGCGCCTCATAAATTATGTTGTATAGTTAAGAATAAGGTTATATAGTAACGTTTTACTAAAATAATTAAAATTAATAAATTTCCGACTATTTCATTGGTTAACAATCCAGAAAACATTCGAATCATACATCAATGACGCGAACGGTAATTAACCCACGCCCCAGACGGCACTACTTTTTGTTTACATGTCGGTCATTTGCAATACACAAATGTGTTTTATGTCACGCAAGAAAAAAACAGGTCATCGTAGTGAAAGTGGTCAAAAGTTATAGTCGCGAATGCACCACACAACAGAAAAAACTACGAGTAACACCCTGTCTTCCTTTTCAACTGGTTATTTTGAATCAGCCCCAAGTTCAAGTGCATTAGCATCAGTTTTAAATTCAAGTACAGTCAGGCCTATTCCCTACTGTATCGCTACTGCAGTTAGGCCTACTTGTCCTGCAAAGGGCGATCCAAAAATGACGTAACAGTCTAGTGACGTTCGCGCTTGTCATAATAACGCAATTAAAGCGCGACAGTTTATCTTGTTTTTTTTATATTATTTGGGAAAATCAATAAAAAACACTGAATGTTAAATAAATACGGACTTGTTATTGGAATTTAATTAAAAGCATTTATTCTATATTTTTCCGTGTCACGAGGACATGACCTGAATGAAGACTGTGCACACTTTTGCGTAATTCGCTATAAAATTTAATGTCCTTCAATGGGAAGTATTAGTATTCGAAAAATAGAAAAACAATCAAATTTCACAAATTTTCGGCCACTTGGCCTTTATCAATTGAAAGTGGCCGAAAATATGTGAAATTTGAGTGTTTTTCTGTTAATTTGCTATATCAAAAACAGTTGGGCAAATTAGTTGTCTGAACATTTAAAATCATTTGCATATCAGAATTTTCAACATGTTTAACGATGAAAATGAACTTATAATGACTTCAGAAACTTTTGAAATATCCAATCATAGGAAATTTTATTTGAAAATACGCGACTCGAACCGACGAACAAAAAGGCATAGATAGTTTATACACAAAGCGTTCAGTTTTTAACCTGTACACTTGGCTAGGTTTTCACATTCATTTTTTCTATAAAACAATAACGACTTTATTATAATGATATCCATAATAATGTAAAGAAAAGGTTAAATTTATATGAAAATTATTTCTCCTTTTTACTCAGTATTTTGTCTCAGCTGATCAAACCCTACTGGATGATTTCTAAACCAGTATAAACACTTCTTTATGTATCAGTTAAAAAGAGTATTAAAAGAATTATCTAGACGTTACGAGACTAATATTATATAAGAAAATATCATTTTAACTTGAAATAAAAAAAATATCCCCTTACTAATTTTTATTTTCTTTTTCTTGGTAAGAAATTAGCGTACATTGGACTTAGTCACACTTGTAGATATTCTTCATTGTGCATAATATATGAAAATTAATGCCCAAACCAATGTTCACATGTTCTGAGACTTATATTGTATACGGAAAATATCATTTTAACCCGCAATAATCATCTGAAGCTCAAAGAGCTACCCCTACCCCTTACTACTCCGTCATTTTCATGAAAAGAAAATCGTAAAATTGTCTCGTTTAAATCCCGATGAAATGCTTATTCGATAGATATGAACATTAATTTCCAAAAGAAATGCTCACATGTTCTGAGTTATATTATATACGGGAAATATTATTTTGATCTCAAATAATTGTATGATGCTCAAAAGATTACCCCAAACCCTTACTAACGTTTCAATTTCATTGTAAAAAAAATTCATAGAATTTAGTCTCATTTCAAGCTCGTAGTGTTAGTGTCATGTAACATATATGAAAAAATGCTTACATGTTCTGAGATTTATATTGTATACGAGAAATATAATTTTGACTTAAAATAATTATCTGCTACCGATACCTCTTACTAACGGACCACTTGCTTTGTAAAATATTCTCGTACATTTGTCCCATTTCAAAGGTTTTCATATTTGTCTCACAAGGAAGCGAGCCACCTGGCGCAATCTGTAGCGCGCTCGACTCTTGATCATGAGATCGTGAATTTGAATCCAGCCGGCGACAGGTTGGTTTCCCGTCCTTCGGATGAAACAGTAAAAACTGAGTGTCACAGTTGGTGTCGGCACGTTAAACAAACCCTCACTGCTCAATGGCCAAGTGCCAAACATAAGTCAAAATTTGAAACCGGCATTTGGGGACATCTCCATAGGAGTGAAATATTTTTTACTTTTATTTGTATCGAAATAGAAATGGAGTGAGAAAAATGGTTTACAACTGGATTTGAAACTAAATTTAAATATCTAAAGACTTTTAAAAATATTTTTCTTAAATGAAGAGTAATGTTAAATATTCATTTCCACTCTTTTGTAAATTGAAAATCATAAATCTGCTATAATTTAATGTATCAATTTTTTATTTATTTAATGGGGGTCTTAAAAAAGTTAAAATGTGATAAATATATCATATTATTATATCATTATATATTATATATTATTATATCATTATATATTATATATTATTATATCATTATATATTATATATTACTGACTTTTTTCATTGTGTTTTAGACTCGTGTTAATGAATATTGACAATTAATCGTAGTAGAAATTTCCTTTTAGCGTAAAGGTCTACTGTAACATGGAGCAACCAAGTTCCTTGCTCTAAACCTTGCTTTTGCTATAATATATATATATATATTGCAGCTTTACACCTTATGTAGATATTGTCGTTTTACACTTGATAAATGCCAAGGGGTCGAAAATTTGTGAATTTAGAGTGTGTTTACTGTGTTTTTTTCGCTTAAATGATTAACCTGATAAAAAGTAGTGCTGTGTTAAACAACACTATGGAAATAAATTGACACATGTTTACAAACACAACAGTCGTAATTAAATCGTGACAGGCTAGTTATCGGTAAAAAATAAGTATTACAGCTATAGTAATGTGATTCCTGTTTTACCTGTAATGCTTTATGAAAATAGACTATTGTTTTGATTTTTGTTTGTTTGCTTATCGTTGTTTAACGTCCCACTCAAGAATCGTTCACTCATATGGAGACGTCACCAAATGCCGGTGAAGGGGCTTCAAATTTTGGCTTATGTTCGGCACTTACGGCCATTGAGCAGTGAGGGTTCTTTAACGTGCGGACACCTACTGTGACGCGGGACCTCGGTGTTTTACTGTCTCAGTCCGAAGGACAGGAAACCAAACTGCCGCGGTTGGACTCGAATTCACGACCTCACAATCAAGAGTAGAGCGTGCTACCGACTAAGCCAAACCGGCTCGCGACAGAAACTAAATATGACACCTTATTTCAGTACACCTTTTTTAATTTACCGATATTGTGTTTTTTGCTTGTTTTTTTGGCAGCAAACCAACGTTTTAAGGGGTACAAAATATACATCTCTGATTCAAGCACTGTTTTGTCTGGGCACATGTGTTACAGCGACAACTCGGACTCTTACCCAGATACTTATCAAAACAACACATGCCGTGGTCGTGGCTCATACCTCACTCTATACAATAAGAACAAGGCGGATCATGCAGTGTCAGCTGTATTGGAGTTGTGTGAGGTCAGAGTTTACGGTAGGTGTTTTGTGACTGGTAAAGTCAACGCGATACGTGAAGGGAGCAACAGTCGTCAAATTGTTAACTTTTCCTGTCATACAATTAGTCTTTATCACAGGAGACGGAAACTATTTCAATAAAATAAAATCCATTATATACATGTTTCTGTACGATATATATATATATATATATATATATATATATATATATATATATATATATATATATATATATATATATATATATATATATATATGAAAACGATATAAATTCAAGCAAATAATCCTGAATGTGATACCGGATATTCTTGAATTTGTTATTATTTACAATTTTTATGTAGATTTTTTTGCAACAAAATTTAACCGACATCATCGAACCTAGATGCTGCTGGTTGATATATTATTATCAGTATGCTTAAAGTTATATGAGGTGTCAGTAGTGGCATCTTTTTTGTCTAATGGACACTTAATTAAAGTGTCGATGAACACGAAATAACCTACTACTGTTGTGGTTAAAGCCATAAACTTGATTGTTCAGACATGAGATGATTATTATATTGCGATACAGTATTTTTTCTGACGTAAGCAAAATATGCAAGTGACCCTTAGGTCAAACACTCAGAGGAACATTGTCATGCATGTTCAAGTTGAAATAATGTCGGAAAACGTGATCATTTTTATTTACATTTAATGATTCTTTTTTGGCGTGAATATGGAATAAATACAAGCACTTACGTCCAATTCCATTCTCGAATCACACGTGGGTCCTTGACACTCTTTGTTCTACGTAAAAATATACCGAAATTAAAGTTAATTAGTGATGTCGGATTGAGACAAAGGGTTTGGCAAATTTAGTCTATTATTACGCTTGGATTTGTTCATTAAACTATCTATAGATATCTTTTGGATGTATATGAAATACGATGTTACATAAAATCTTCATCTAAAAAACTTCTGTCGACGGCGTAGATTACGTTTATTGCAGTGTAAATTCTAATGTTGAGTGCATTTCGTAGATATCGACAGATATTCATAATGTTTTTAGTAATTACATGTATAAAAAGTAACAATTGGTTTTTATGTTGACTAATTGTGAATGAATACAAAAATCGTAATGGAAAGATCACAAGTACAAATTTAACACTGAATTTCTGAAACATTTTTTTACCATCAACAAGATGGATATAATTTTCGTAGATTTTTTATGTTCATTGGTAAAATGTTGTCATATTCAGAATCCCTAATTACACTTTTTGGTGATATTTAACTCTCAATGCACTT
Organism: Atrina japonica; assembly: GCA_030159075.1. Taxonomy (NCBI): domain Eukaryota; kingdom Metazoa; phylum Mollusca; class Bivalvia; order Pterioida; family Pinnidae; genus Atrina; species Atrina japonica. Next base: position 16,828 of record BROG01001870.1, on the reverse strand, counting down.
TATTTGTTGAAAATGAAAAGTGATTATGTCCTGATTTAATCGACTTGCAAATTGTTATTTATTTACTTGTTATTTTGTTTACTATATCTGTGGATTGCAATGTTGTCTCAACTAATGTCTTTTTAGTGCATCACATGATAAATTCTAGGAATTTCATTTTGATAATGTCTTCTAATAATCCAAGACTCCCTTTTGCTTGTTTGTCCATTTGTCTGTCCGCAACAATTTGGTTTCTGTAAAATACATTTGAAACTTGTTATCTCGAAATTCATGTGACTTTTATATTTACTTCAAAATATATAAAATTCGAGATAATTGAATTTTTCAATTAATATATTTTTTATTATTTTTGGACAATGAATAGACTAATTAAATTAGATTGAATGAATTTAAGCAATTATTAGTTACCCTTTCACTTTGACGCATTAATTGGAGATGATTGTTCCAAGTTTTACAGTTAAACAAGTAATTAATTACTATGCTTTTTAACCTTCAATCAGGGGAGGTAATTTAAAAATTATAAGTGACAATTCTATAAAATTTTAATACTTCAGACCAGAAATATACTTCAACATAAGTTAATTTTTGAGGTAAAATCTTCAAAATATCCGAAATAAAAGTAGTATAATTATACAGTAATGATCGGAACTGACTGTTCCACTTTGACATAACTGGAATTCCGACTCATGTGATATCAACATAACAAGATTTCACTGTACTTTTAGTTTCTCTTTTCAGCTTTTAACCAGATTTAACATGTTGCTTTATACTGCTAGATTTTTCATGAGTTTGATTATGACTAATATTTGCGGAGTTATGGGACTTTATGGTCTTCACAAATGGCTTACATCTCAGGTTCATTATTTTTTTCATCACAACTTTTATTCCATAACTAATTCTACAAGAATAGATTTATACAGATATTTTCAATGTTTAAAGCAAAGATTTTAATCATTGTTTTGTTTAAATACTATCAGTATATAGTTACATTTGCTTGTTTTCCTAAGCTTAAAATGAATTTTATCTTCATAAATTCTAGCTGAATCAGCGATATATAAAGCCTTACACTGTAATATGATCTTTAAAAACCGGTCAACGCAGTTTAAAATGATACAAAAGCTATCTTAAAGGTGAGAACAAAGCGGAGTAGAATAGCAAGCTAAATCAACAGTGGTCTGTTTATGTTTGTAGAGGAAGTTTTTGTAAAAGTTTAGATATAACAAATACAATATGTCTATTTATAATACATAGATTGTCAAAATGAAGTTTATTACACCGCCAATGTATAACTTTTTGTATAGACACTATCCTGAATGTGTTCATTAAAGCATTTGCCCGTCAATCACACCTTGCAAGTCAAATTCAGTGATTCGTCGTTTTTGTGATTTTAAGACGACCTAACTAATTGTCTCAAAGTGGTGAAACCTAACTAACTGACTCAAAGTGGTCAAACCTAACTAATTGACTCGGAGTGGCCAAACCTAACTAACTGACTCAAAGTGGTCAAACCTAACTAATTGACTCGGAGTGGCTAAACCTCACTAACTGACTCAAAGTGGTCAAACCTAACTAATTGACTCGGAGTGGCCAAACCTAATTAACTGACTCAAAGTGTTCAAACCTAACTAATTGACTCGGAGTGGCCAAACCTAACTAACCGACTTAAAGTGGTCAAGCCTAACTAATTGACTCGGAGTTGTCAAACCTAACTAACAGACTCAAAGTGGCCAAACCTAAGTAATTGATTCGGAGTGGTCAAACCTAATAAATTCACTCAAAGTGGCCAAACCTAACTAACTGACTCAAAGTGGTCAAACCTAACTAATTGACTGGGAGTGGCTAAACCTAACTAACCGACTCAAAGTGGTCAAACCTAATTAATTGACTGGGAGTGGTCAAACTAAACTAATTGACTCGGAGTGGCCAAACCTAACTAACTGACTCAAAGTGGTCAAACCTAACTAATTGACTGGGAGTGGCCAAACCTAACTAACAGACTCAAAGTGGTCAAACCTAACTAATTGACTCGGGGTGGTCAAACCTAACTAACAGACTTAAAGTGGCCAAACCTAAATAATTGATTCGGAGTGGTCAAACCTAATAAATTGACTCAAAGTGGCCAAACCTAACTAACTGACTCAAACATAGTCAAACCTAACTAATTGACTCGGAGTGGCCAAACCTAACTAACCGACTCAAAGTGGTCAAACCTAATTAATTGACTCGGAGTGGTCAAACCTAACTAACAGACTCAAAGTGGCCAAACCTAAGTAATTGACTCGGAGTGGTCAAACCTAATTAATTGACTCAAAGTGGCCAATCCTAACTAACTGACTCAAAGTGGTCAAACCTAACTAATTGACTCGGAGTGGCCAAACCTAACTAATTGACTCGGAGTGGTCAAACCTAACTTACGGACTCAAAGTGGTCAAACCTAACTAACTGACTCAAACTGGTCTAACCTAATTGACTGACTAAAAAAAACCATTATTTACAATGATGTGCCTTCAGGGATAGATTTTTAAACAACTAAACAATTACATGTAGTTGTTCATATTTTGGTTAACTTGACAAAATGCTGTAATTTTATAAATAATATAAAATAAAAGATCATACTTTGGACTGCTAAAGTGCTATTGATGTTAACGAAACAAAACAAAATATACATATAAAATAGACAAACTGCCTTCGAAACTTATTTGAATACAGAATTAAACCCATGAAATGATAATATCAAAAAAACTGCAAACTGACTGCTAAAACTAATAATTGTAATAATTGTATACCGAGAGAATTTTATGAGAGAGAGAGAGAGAGAGAGAGAGAGAGAGAGAGAGAGAGAGAGAGAGAGAGAGAGAGAGAGAGAGAGAGAGAGAGAGAGAGGGGGATACAGGTCATAGAGAATGTCTAGATCTTCGATACTGGACAAAAGAGGAGTCATGACTACAAAATTTAAGTCTTTCAGTTTGTTGTAAATTTACTCATTCAATGTCAATGCCTTGTAGCATACAACGTAGGGATAGTGAGACACTTAAGTCAACCAGATTTCGGTACATGGTAAAGTAAAGCCTATACACTAAATATTTTGATCCAATATGTATATTACTGTTTTCAGGCTGTGCACTTGGTTTTTTCGGTACTTATTGCAGTGAAACTTGCTTTAACTGCATAGATAACTATTGCGATGCTGAAACTGGAAGCTGTAAATACGGGTGTGAAGACGGGTGGATTGGCGTCAGCTGTAATACAAGTATAACATTGAATTGCTATTGCTATTACTAAAATTATTACTTACTAACAACAACAATATCGATTATATCAAATCATAAACAAAAGCAATGATAATAACAACATGAATAACAACCATAAACAGCAATACAACAAAAATAATAACAATTATGTCAAACAACAAAAAACGATTATATCAAAGAACAATAACAACAATGATAATAACAACAGAAATAATAACAAACAATAACAACAAGAATAATAATAATAACAATTATATCAAACAAAAAAAAAGATTATATAAAAAAACATTAACAACAGCAATGATAATAACAACAGAAATAATAATAACAAACAATAACAACAACAATAACAACAACAAAAATAACAATTATATCAAACAACAAAAAGGATTATATCAAAAAACAATAACAACAATGATAATTACAACAGAAATAATAATAACAAACAATAACAACAACAATGATAATTACAACAGCAATGAAAACAACAAACAATAACAACAACAAAAAGAACAATTATATCAAACAACAGCAGCAGTGGGCTGGGAGGTCACCTATAATTACTGAGCAGTTCATTTAAGAGAGTGTTGGTCTTGCCAGTTTAATGTTTTTTACCTAAAATTGAAACTTGTTCAGGTCAGGATATTGTTCGTCGGACTCTGCTCCAAGATAATATGGATTTTACCATGTCTGGTGAAGGTTCCATGCAAATGGAGTAATTATATAACACAGGATGTAAAAAACATTTATAAAACAAAACACTACTGATGTCGGTTTACTGCTACTTCAACTGCCACTACCACCACCACCACTACCACTATCACCACCACTACTACCATCACTACCACTATTACTACCACTACCACTATTACTACTACTAACACTAACTACCACTTCCACTACCACTACCACTACCACTATTACTACCACTGCCACCACCACCACCACTACCACCACCACTAATACCATCACTACCACTATTACTGCCACTTCCACCATTACTACCACTATTACTAATACTACCACCACAACCACCACTACCACTACCACTATTATTACTACTACCACCACCACCACCACTACCACTATTACTACCACTACCACCACTACCACTATTACTCCACTACCACCACCACTACCACTATTAGTACCACTACCGCTTCCACCACCACTACCACTACCACTACCACCACCACTACCACTTCCACCAACACTACTACTGCTACTTCTCCTGCAAATACTACAATTACAATAATAACAACTAGAAGCCAACTTACAACAATGACTACTACTACTACTACTACTACTACTACTACTACTACTACTACTACTACTACTACTACTACTACTAATAATAATAATAATACTCCTATTACTACAACTACTACTACTACTACTACTACTACTACTACTACTACTACTACTACGACTACCTCTACTACTAATGATAATAATAATAAAATTCTTTGTATTGATGACAATTATTTTGGTAATTGCCACTGTAATCAACACTCAGTCTCATCTTATGTCATGTTAAGACCGGCTCATTAGTCAGTCACTTACAGTTTGAAAATGCTATCGACACGAAACAGACTGAATTTCACAAGTTTATTCAACATGTTTAAAAGGGCATTTGCTGTTTATTTTTTTCCAAAACTATTCTTCTCTTGTTTACTTGATATACAAAACCAGAAAAGAGACATGCACAGGCATAAAATTGTTAGATTCCATTATGTTTTGTGAAAAGTGTTCGAGAATCCCAGTTTGGAAGTTATTCACGTGCAGTTGATGAATTTAACTTTACTATTTGTATATGTATAGCAAACTGGACCTGACCTTATTTTCACAAAACAGACAGGATTTTTATGCTTGTGTAAAGTAATACAAGTAGTAATAGTAGGAAAATCGAAATAAGAATTTTGGTAAACACAGCTTGTGCCCCCTTTAATACGTATTTCATTTTATTTTCATGTCAGAATGTGGGCCTGGATTGTATGGACGAAACTGTTCTATGAATTGCTCTAACAATTGTTTCAACAACGAGACTTGCAATCACGTGAACGGAAGTTGTACATCAGGATGCGCAAAAGGATATAAGGGAGATAAATGTGATACAGGTAAATACTTATACCAGTCTCAAAACCTTCATATAAAGAGAACTGACAACAAGTTCATGTATTTTAAAGCAGTATATTTATTTTTATTTTATTTTTGTGGCATGCTAGCAAGGGACGTAACTCTTTCCGAACCCCTGAAAAAATGGACGCTTGCTGACTCCCAGAAATGCTTTTTATCACAGTTTTAAAGCAGGACCTGCGTTTGCTTTCATGACATTTTGTAATTCATATTATTAATTTATCTAAAGAAATGCAACTGATTTACACGTTAAAAACATCATGCAAAACTGTTGATGTATGACTTTGCACTCTCCATAGGTATTACCTATGTCTTATTGTTTACATAACTCTTAATCAACGTCTTGCTTCTTAATTAGGATTCAGTCCTGAAAACATGACAAAGGATTGTATTCCGAAAATAAATATTTTTTGGTAGAAAAATGATGTCTAATTTTTTTTCATAAAATTCTGAGAAAGAAAACATTGAAATCTTAACATTGGATAAATTCCCTCATTATTAGCAACACATGTATCGTCGTGACCGTCACTTAATTCATCAATTCCCCTGTGGACACATTTAGACTCACCCAGATCAATTAAACGTATGGTTTATTGTCATAAATTAGGGGTGAACAAGTTAATATTGCATTTAAAAAATATTATAAAATGTGGATTTTAAATCATACTCCCCTGCTTTCTGGCAGTGGACTTAACTATGCTTTGAAATAGTCAGGTCCAAATATGACTTGATGGTTGTAAAGATAGCAACACTCGTTTGCCTGGTTTAATTTCGCTACAAATAAGTTCCATTTGTGAGTGTTGAGATATTCTTTGTTGTTTTTGTTGACATCCTGCTGCTATGTCGCTCTCATCGGACCGGAACCAATATGAAAACATAGCATCAAGATCAATATGATGTAGTTATGTTTAGTTCATCAAATACTCACCCCCCTCCCGCCAAAAAAGGTCACATGAAAATCAGATTTCGACCCTGCACATGCCATTATGTGAAAAAGCATTTTAAATGAAAAACATGTTTGTTTGAAATTGTTGTATATTATTTTGCTTCGGTCTAAAATGTTGTCATTTTATTGGGTAAAATCCAATCACATGATTGCTTTCTATGGTCCTGCAGATTGCCAGTAGTAGAAAAGTAGATGGCGATGGCGGAAGATCAGTTATCAGTTTTGAATTAGTATCCTGTGTGTCTATTCTGTGTCGAAGACATTTCCAAAATAACCATAGTTGCCGTCTCCTTCCGCAAACTTGATCCATTCCATTCTTTGATTAATACAATCTAACACCACTTCGAGGGAGGGATGGCGAAATATCAATCCGAGTGAACAAAATATTTTTGTCCATGAGTCATGGAGTGACAAAATTGTGTGCACGAGATTTGAGATTTCGCCATCCCTCCCTAAAAAATGGTGTTTGACTGTTTTTATCTCAAGTTGAAACAGTAAAAAGGAGAGCGACTACACCCATCTACAAACGACAACAACATTTTAAATAGTATTTCTGGCACTTCCAGCATGGGCTTATCTCACCCTGCAGGGTGAGATAACATTTTCCCCGACATCTATAATCGCGGACAAATCAGTCACAAGTGAGAGAATAAAATTAATATCTAATTTGTCGTATTCTGATGGACTTAAAAGTTTTAGATGTTCATTGGTAGTTCTTCATTTTATTTTTAGAGTGTGATCCCTTCACGTATGGACATAATTGTAACGAAACATGCGGAAATTGCGTTGGACAGAAGTCATGTGACAGAGTAGAGGGAACATGTAATGGTGGCTGCGATAAGGGCTGGAAAGGATCATTATGCAAAACAGGTAAGGTTCAGATCGAATTTTTCTTGTCACTCAAATTACAAAATCTTGATGAGATGATTTTTGTAAAAAAGAAATATATCACTAGTATTAAAAAAGTTGGTACTGTGTTTACGTGCAGGGCAATATGGACAATACTAAAGAGGTAGACTTTTAATAATAGAGAACACCTTTGGAATTTGTCGATTTCATAGATACCACTATATATCTATATTTATATTCTGTATCAATGCACTTTATGAATACAAAGATCACAGCAAAGTAACAATATCAATATACAAGTGTTCTGTATACTCTTGCATTAATTATTTTCAGAGTGCAGTAATGATAGATATGGTTATAACTGCAATGAGACTTGTGGGAAGTGTTTTCAGTCCAATACTTGTGATAGATTTAATGGGACATGTGACGCAGGATGTGACAGAGGAAGAATACCACCTCTGTGTCGCAAAGGTAAGATAAGGAGTACTACCTCTGTGTCGTATAGGTGAGGTAGTAAATATCACCTCTATGTCACACAGGTGAGATAATAAATACCAACTCTATGTCTCACAGGTGAGATAATAGATACCAGCTGTGCGACATAGAGTTGGTATTTATTATCTCACCTGTGTGACATAGAGGTGATATTTACTACCTCACCTATACGACACAGAGGTAGTACAACACAGGTTGTATTCATTAACTCACCTGCACAACAAAAGTTGTATTCATTATCTCACGTGTGATATATACAACCTGTGTTGCACAGGTAAGATAATGAATACCACCTCTGTGTCGTATAGGTGAGATAATAAATATCACCTCTATGTTGCACAGGTGAGATAATGAATACAACCTCTATGTCATACAGGTGAGATAATTAATACCACCTGTATGTTGTACAGGTGAGATAATGAATACAACCTCTATGTCATACAGGTGAGATAATTAATACCACCTCTATGTTGCACAGGTGGGATTATGAAAATCATCTCTATGTCGTACATATAATGAATATGATGTTAACTTACTGAAATCATGACTACATTATCTATGTCCTTATATTGCAGGTAAGTTTTTAATTTAAGGGCTTTTGTAAGTGATCAAACATTTGTCAAAGCGCTCTAAATTTTTTTATAACTAAAGTGAGTTCTTGTATTATTGTAGAAGAATCGTTCTAAAATCAACAACAGTTTGTAGTATATTTCTGAATCCCCGTGGTGAAGTTGGTTAGATTCAGAACTTAACACAAAACAAAAGCAAATGGAACAAACATAAAATGTTTGTTGTGTAAAAGAGTTCACGATTATATTGATACGCTTATAATTCTCTAAACTGATAATTCAAAACATTCATGATTACATTTGTATAATGCAAACACGTTTCTGACAGATGGCACCTGATCCCACCTCTTGGTTTCCAGAGGTCCGTGTTTGTCCACTTTTACCAGGTTTATATCTATTCCCTGTGATTTATACTTTGGTATCTGAGATTTTTTATATCATGAAGTTTTGGTCATGAATTTTTGTCGGCTTTCCAGTGGGCATCAACTATGCCCCTTTATTAGTCGACCTGCTCCATTTTCTTTACGATACAGACTTACTATTGGTATCTATAAGTCATATATTTTTCTCAGATACAAATTGGTAAAATGTCGATACGAGATATAAGAATTATATTACATTTGATACTGAAGTATATGCATAATTCCTTTGTTTCTCCGGGATATTTCTTTTGCATGTTGGAGAACGTTTATATAATACCTTTGTAAAGCATTTAAGGAAGCTTCTTCTGTTTATTTCATTTTGAGTTGTAACTTGAATAAATATCAAGTAGATGAAGTTAAGCACGCCAAAATATTGCCGTGTAAGTTACATAACCATTTCATCCCTTAGTATCTGAGCGATATGGTCTTTTTATTGTTTATGACCAGTTTATTGTTGCATTAAGAATTGAAAGGGTTAAAACATGGACAAAATTACTGCAACATAACTAACATGTTTGCCCATAATCTCGAATATTCACCCTGCAAACAGAAATAAATTTGGAAAGTGAATATCCAAAACCAGACCAGAATTTTATTTAAATTAATTCAGTTTATTTTTACACGAAGAATGCATTCCTGGTAGTTTTGGCTACAACTGTACTGAAACTTGTGGGAATTGTAAAGGAGGAAGTAGGAATTGCCAAGCTACATCCGGTACATGTTCTGATGGATGTATAGCCGGTTGGAATACCACCAGATGTAACAATGGTAAGGTTTGAGTTTCTCTTTTTAAATATATACATTCATTATCTACTTGTATATAATAATAATAATAATAATAATAATAATAATAATAATAATAATAATAATAATAATAATAATAATAGTAATAATAATAATAATAAGTATGTACTGTTCAATTCTGTTTTCAAATGTTAATTTCCAATGATTTTATTCTAATAATTTGCCTGTAAGGTTGCAATTATCTAAGAGATATTTCTCTGTCTGTACAAGTTAAGTGCATTCTGGTGAGGGTCGGCAAAATGATTTATCATTACAGAGGACAGAAAACACTTTATAACAAAGATCCATTCAGAGCAAGTGGATTAAATAATTCATCTATCAAAAGCTTTCAGATCCAATGTGTTTAATTCAATGCTTCAGATTTAAATTGCATTGGGTATCCTGCGCATGAACTTTAATTTGCTAGCATCTCTATTGATTTTAATGCGTAAAATACGACAATACGCAGCTTATCTAGAGCACTGCAATTGTTTTATTGTAATTTCCAATTCGTCTTAAATATATTATTCATCCCTAGAATGTATTGACAGTGGATTGTATGGCGAGAACTGTATGTCGACATGTTCAGCTAATTGCTTCAATCAACTTGTTTGTAACCACATCAATGGATCTTGCCCAGACGGATGTTCGGAAGGATTTTATGGAGAAAGGTGTGAATTTAATTCAGAAGAAGGTAATGACAACAATGAACTTTGACCTGAATCTAGCAACAGTTGGTACATACTTCTATAACGTTTATTTTTTTACGTTTTTCCCACTAAATGTTGTCTGCCAATAGACCAGCACATGCAGTTTCTAAATGTATAGAACTTGGCTTAATTTCAATACTGTAAAAAGCTTAATTTTAATACTGTAAAACTTTGATTAAAGGCCCATGACCGGTGGTTTACGCTCAGCAAGACTATTAATTTTGTTTTAAATGATAATGTGCTTTGCAAAATGCTTATATAAAGCTATTGTCTTCCCTTTAGTTACACTTCTTAGTGATTCACTGTTTTCTATCAATTTGAGTTTAAAGATAAAAAAAAAAGATTTTTTCTTGTAACGACAATAAATACAAACGGAGTTGCGTAATATTCTAGGCAACCGCAGATGAATAAGTTCAACATATGCGGTGGATCCAGGGTGGGGCAAAAGAAGCCTCTTTAAACATCTTGTCCTTTAGAAGCGCTGCATGGATTGAAAATCTAATTGTATCCGAGTAATCTACATAGATGGATGTATGATTTAAGTTTGTTAATTCTCATAGAAATCGAAAAATAAATTTTAAACGCGTTTTTGATATTTTTTTTAGACATTGTCATTTTTAGAAATTTTTGTATGATTTCTTTGATTTTCTTCCCATTTATTGATCATGATGCATTCATTTATCTGTTTAACATGTAATTAGCTAGGGAAATATGCTGATCTGAATGAATTTTACGGACTTTAATTTTTGGAATTTTTATGAATTTTTAAAACTACAATAAGAAGGGGGGCATCTCGGCTTGTTCTTCAAAACCACTGAATGAATTCTGACAAAATTATAAAGGAAGCAAGTACCAGATTCCCCCACCAAGTTGTTTTTTTGCCAGATCGAATTAGAGGTGGATCCAAGGTGGATTAATTTATACTCAAGGGGGTACTCCTCTTTGAAAATCTTCCCCAGAACTGCTGCATGAATTGAAAAACTAATAGCATCTGAGTGCTTTATATTGATGATGCATGATTCAATTTCCTGTTTTGGGAATAAAATTGGAAAACTAATTTTTGACGTTTTTTCCCGACTTTGACATTTCAGTTCATTTTAGTCTCCTCCACTCCCAAGAAGTGAAAAATAATTTTCAAATTGAGATTCCCATATTTGTAAGATACTAACACAGTCCATATGAGCGATGTGGTCCATGAGTCTTCTATTTTATTTATCATCCCCATGGTAGCCTTATGTAATTGTACCTGCTAATTAAATCGACACAAGATTTTGAGAGAGTTATTTTTGTTTATTCATTAATGCAATAGAAAGCATTATTATCAATGGAAATTAACATATTTTAAAACATTTCAGTCGCACAGCCTCCAAATAAGGACAAAGAGTCATCTGTTCTTGGAATAGTCCTTGGCGTTGGGATAGCAGCACTACTTATGATTTGTGTTGGAGTGTTGATTATCTTCCGGAGGTAAAGAGAATAACAACAGTTAAACCTCGTTTTGGCAGCCATTTAAGGGTAATTGAATAAAGTGGCTGCATAAGACAGGTGGCCGTTGGTTCCAGGTTAAAACAAAAATCACATGAAAATTGGTTTTCCATATTTCAGTGTCTAGCACACATGTACATATGATAGTTTGGTTATAAGATCAAGGGTTATACACTGTACATTACAGTGTTGCTCTGCTAACCTGTATACAGATTTTCTGAAAGTAGATCATGCGATTAACCATCCTAAAAAATGACTGCTGAAAAACAGTGTGACAATCCATTTTGTCCTGGATATCACTGGCAGAGGTATTGTCAAATTTACTGAATATCACATTTGTTAACTGGTTATATCGGATTTCTTTTTGGTTTCTGTTTGACCTAGAGCTTGAGCACTTGGCGTAATTCTATAGCATATGTCCTTAATGTCATGTAGCGGCGAGTAACTAACAATAAAATAAACTATTGTTTGTTTGTTTGTTTGTTTTATTGTTGTTTAACGTCCCACTCGAGAATATTTCACTCATATGGAGACGTCAACAAATGCCGGTGAAGGGCTTCAAATTTTGGCCTATGCTCGGCACTTAGGGCAATAGGGTTCTTTAACGTGCCGACAACTACTGTGACACGGGACCTCCAGCTTTTACTGTCTCATCCGAAAGACAGGAAACCAGCCTGTCGCCGGCGGGACTCAAACTCACGACCTCACGATTCAGAGTCGAGCGCGATACCGACTGAGCCAGGCCGGTTCATAAAATAAACAAAGAGACGATTTTTAGAAATAGAAAACTGTAACAATGTAACTGCATACCAATGCTTAATGGTTTTATTCTATCTTGCAGAAGGAAATCACAGAAACAGAATTCGGGACGACAGTCTTTCCACGATCTGCGATCTAAAATCGAGAAGCCTGAACGTAGAGCAACACAGAGAGGTATAGTTGAGATATAACTTTTTATCTAAATCCCAAGAGAGATAGAGAAAAAAAATTGGTTTTTTGTATTCTGTACAAAATGATTTCAGTATTTCAGAGCAGTTGAATATATGTACGTGACTGTACATACTTTTTAACAAGAGACAGGAGCCCATAATTATTTCTGATCTTGTCAAACTGCATATTTGTGTCAGTTTTTGTAGACAACAACGCTAAGGGCGATAACTCTAAATATAATGGTATACATGTGTTAAATCTCTAATTAGTTCAGAAATTTACCATACAAAATACTTTTACCAATTTTTTTTATCAAATTCTGTTGAGGAAGTTAGACACTAGAACTCTGATAAAGAAAATATAACATAACAAAGAAAATAAGGTAATCCCATAGATAATGTTGTGACACCAAATGCATTTTTTATACCATATATTCTCATTCTAAACGATAATTAATTAATTTTCAAGATAATTTCACCTGCACACAAACAGTTCTGGATGGCATCAAGGAATGGCATGCCCAAAACGTTTACAGAAACGATATCGTCTTTAGCGTTATAACTTTGGTAGTATGTTTATAATAGTAATAACCACTAGGTTGTTGCCACTGCTGGTGGACCGTTTGAGTCCCCGAGGGTATACATAAACCTAGAACCTGGTATTTCAGTACCAGCTGTTCATCTTATTCTAAAGCAATATTTGGCACTGTTAACATAATTTAAATTCAAAAATGTTTTCTAAAACTAAGATAATCATTTTTTACAGTGGTTACTCTTAGGCGGATTTCGGCTATACCTTTAGAGATATTATTTGGCCTTGTATTATAACACTTATCTTTAGAAAATACACATAACTTTTAAATTGAAGCTCAACTAATGAAGTATAGTTGACAGAAACGATATGGTCATGAGCATTGTAACTTTGGTAGTATATTTATAATTTTCATACCCCAAAACATTCTATCCATTGAAAGACAAATAGTACCCTATGTATGATTTGCCTTTAATTTAGGTACAATTTGTGTTAGTTACGAAACTCCTTGATGCCATTCACAAGATTTTGTTTGCACTATAGGAATGCAGTTATCGTGAAAATGTCTATAAACACTTGTGTGTTGATTCATAAGATTCTATAATAATATGTTAGACACCAAATCATTGACAAAGAAATAAAAAAATACAGATTGCCAAAACTGTAAATAACAGGAGTAGTGATACTGAAAGCTGACATTGGCATACTTAACACTTATATAAAAAATATAAAAAAGAACATAGAATCCATATCACTTAAAAAGGAAAATGTAGCATTGTAAAGGATGATAAAATGAGGAAATGTTCCCTTGTCCAAGACCTTGTCCGTTGACCCATAAAATCATTAGAGTCATTCTTGTCGAAAAGGTGATTAAATTTGCAAAGTTTGAAAATATTGGATTGAGCGATTTTCTCTTTATCTTATATGTTGTTATGATATGTTGACTTGAAACAAAGCACTAAAATGCTGAATTGAAATTGATATACTTCGTATTTTCTTTTCTTCCGTTGTGCATTTTAGCAACACTCTTTGAACAGTGATATTGAAACTGAAATCATGTAAACATGAACAAAGAATCACTATGCAAAAAAACAAAAAAAAAACAGAAAAACACTCAAATTTCACAAACTTTCGGCCACTTGGCCTTTATCAAGTGAAAGACGACAATATGTATATCAGTTACATAGTATTTAACTGATATACATATTGTCGTCTTTCACTTGATAAAGGCCAAGTGGCCGAAAATTTGAGAAATTTGAGTGTTTTTCTGTTTTTGTTTTGCATACTGATACTTTCCTTTAGAGGACATTAAATTTTATATGATGAATCAGTTTGTTGGTCTGTTGTTTCGGAAATACAAATAAAGAATCGACCATAATCAATTTGATAATATCAAAATAAATTCCATAAAGAAGGTATCTAGAGGCATACAGACTGTTATTTTGATAAAACGAAATACCCGGCTGTTAGACCAAAACATTTATGAAATATGCCGAGAAGATATGTTGCTATAGAAATTTTTTAATATATCATGCATGATACCCAGAATAATTGGAATAAGCTGACTGTTGATATCCCTGCCATCAAACCCGGAATATTTTGAAAAAAAAATATTCGGATAAAACGTCGAATATTTGAAACTTTTAATACAATCAAAGATATCGATTTTAACAGGTTGTATGCCTTTGACTTTACTTGACTCTTCCTATTACAGAACAAATTTATGAAAATCAAGACGAGTTGCACACGTTGCAGTCCAAGACAAAGGAAGAAAATCAAAATGTTGAGGAAATAGAATCTTCAGAGGAACTTGAGGATACGGAGGGGGAAGATGAAGCAGTGAATACTGAAAATGTTTATTTCAATATCAGTCATGGTACACGGATAAATATAACAGGAATTAGAAAAGTGATCCAGGAGAAAACCCAAGACAAAGTATTTGGCATAGAATATAAGGTAATTGATGTGGTATTCTTGTAATTGTAATTTTTATCATTTTATCAATTTTATCGTCAAAACTGTGTTACAGTGGGAAAATACTGCAAACCTCATAAACCCCTACAGTCACATTTGGACCCGCCTATTTTAAAAAAAGTGTTCAGTCCATTGTCAGAATTCAGGGGTGAAAGATTTAGAATAAGATTCTTAAAAAAATGTTCACATGCAATACGAACTTGGTCACTCCTGAATTATGACAGTGAATCTATGTTCATTGACCTGGGTGAGTCTACATGTAACTGAAGGGATTGATCTGGGTGAGTCTAAATGTGACTGTAGGGGTTGATCTGGGTGAGTCTAAATGTGACTGTAGTGGTTGATCTGGGTGAGTCTAAATGTGATAGCAGGGGTTGACCTGGGTGAGTCTAAATGTGACTGTAGGGATTGATCTGGGTGAGTCTAAATGTGACTGTAGGGATTGATCTGGGTGAGTCTAAATGTGATATCAGGGGTTGATCTGGGTGAGTCTAAATGTGATAGCAGGGTTTGATCTGGGTGAGTCTGAATGTGATAGCAGGGGTTGATCTGGGTGAGTCTAAATGTGACTGTAGAGATTGATCTGGGGCGAGTCTAAATGTGACTGTAGAGATTGATCTGGGTGAATCTAAATGAGTGTAGGGGTTGATCTGGGTGAGTCTAAATGTGACTGTAGAGATTGATCTAGATGAGTCTAAATGTGACTGTAGGGGTTGATCTGGCTGAGTCTAAATGTGAATGTGGAGATTGACCTTGGTGAGTCTAAATGTGATTGTAGAGATTGATCTGGGTGAGTCTAAATGTGACTGTAGGGATTGATCTGGCTCAGTCTTAATGTGACTGTAGAGATTGGCCTGGGTGATTCTAAATGTAACTGTAGAGATTGATCTGGGTGAGTCTAAATGTGATAGCATGGGTTGACCTGGGTGAGTCTAAATGTTACTGTAGGGTTTGATGTGGGTGAGTCTAAATGTGACTGTAGGGTTTGATCTGGGTGAGTCTAAATGTGATAGCAGGGGTTGACCTGGGTGAGTCTAAATGTTACTGTAGGGTTTGATGTGGGTGAGTCTAAATGTGACTGTAGGGGTTGATCTGGGTGAGTCTAAATGTGATAGAGGGGTTTTATCTGGGGAGTCTAAATGTGACTGTAGGGTTTGATGTGGGTGAGTCTAAATGTGACTGTAGGGTTTGATCTGGGTGAGTCTAAATGTGATAGAGGGGGTTGATCTGGGTGAGTCTAAATGTGACTGAAGGGATGAATGAGTTAAGATGCTATCCATGTTTAAGTATGTATATATGTGCTCAGGTACGCTGTGTCAGTTTTGTCCTTCTATTTAACTGCAATTGGTTGTGATCATAATACGTTGTTTAACCAAATAATTGTTGAGTCTGATCTAAAAAGAATAAAATTTTATTCATCAGAAATATACGCATACACATTTTTGCAAACAAAGGAATTTAGAAATTTAATTATATATTTGCATATGTTATGTTTCAGATGTTACCTCATGGTGTAGTAAAACCACAGACAATAGGTGAGAAACCGGAAAATAAAATGAAGAATCGGTACCGGACAACATTTCCATGTACGTATTTAATTTATTTAAAAAAATAAAAACGCTTGCAACTTCCAAATTGTTTTTGCCTAAAATTTCCATAGAATTTGGATAAGTTGTAATGCTGAAGGACAAATTGTAAAATAATGAATTATTCAAAATATCATTTGATATATATATATATATATATA